>JAGVVM010003433.1:0-33490 GCA_019149425.1 Psidium friedrichsthalianum
AAATTTGATGGGAGCCATGATCTTACTGAAGGATATACCACTCCGCATCATGCCTGATTCAACCATGCCTCGCTATCACCTTTTACAATGGACAGGGGAAAATCGAATATGCCCAAGTAGGCATCAAGAGACAGTTACTATAAGCTAGAAGCAAGAAATATAGAAAAAACACTAGCCAACTATAATGAGAGGGCAATAAGAAATGAATGTATCATTGATGCGAAGAAGCACATGGAGTCGTCAACCTCAAGCGGTCAATCGTCATTAAGAGAATCAGCATAAAGAAGTCACGCAACTTCAGAGCACCATCCCAAAGGATTAGAATTGAGCCAGCCACTGAAATATGTATACCCCGAAAGTACGAATCGCACCAAACCCCAAACCTATAGAAACCTCAGTTAACACAAATTTATACGAGCCTTCTCAAGTACAAAATCAAAGAACATCCACTGCGAAATGCATACAGAGACGTTTTTGGCAAGCAGCATCCGCTGGCAAACAAAGATGAAAAAGGCGAGCAGCGACCAAAATATACCTCCTAGCCAGATGAGAAAGAGAATCCCAGAGACACATCCTCCATCAAAATCGCCGAAAGTGGATCAAAGGCTATGTGCACATACTTATTGGCCAGGACACTGAGGTAAGGACGCAAAGAGGAGAACCCTATTTTGAGTGGGGGAGGAGGCAAAGCCGAGCCGAGAGAAAGAGGAGCATCGGAGGAGCTCGCCGACAACCAAAAACGATGAAGCGACGGTTACTTGTCGATGTACAGCCCAGAGTAGCTTGCCTGTTGCTTTGCTGCCTTCGCTTTCTTTTTCTCTACCTGTCTTCTGACCGACATTTGTCTTAATAACGTTGTCCAGGTTGTCGCAAGAGCCCTTATATTTTGGCCAACCTGTTCTTCCTGCGACCCACTCTAGTAATCATGTCCCAGTAAAATTTTCACTTAAGAATTTTTTTCTTGCGTACAGATCAAAAGACAGAATATTGGGCGGGAGAATTTCTCTTCACTATTTTTATTGCGTGAAGCGCCGCGAGATACCAGTCATTTACAAATAAATAGAATAGACCCGCAAAATTACTTAAAAGGTAAAAAAAAAGGAGCCACCCATTAGGGTGAGTCCCCCCCCCATCATTATTCCACACATCAAACCAAATCGTGACGCCTACTACAACAATTGGACTATTTGATGCAACCAGCGGGTTCCCGCCGTCCAGTTCCTGATTCAATTTATCTGGGACGGCAGTAAAGAGTTCGATTTGCCATGTTTAGGGCTAAGGCACATCCAAACGCGCCTTAAACCAAAAGCAATCCTTTTTAATTCTTTTTAATGGAATAATGTATATATAGTCTTGTAATTGAAATCATCTCCCCACTACAAAGGCTTAGAGTCTATCATCCATCCACTTAACAAAAAGAAAAAAAGTCACACCCAACTTATATTTTCATGTATGAGTATGCTATTTTATAGCACTAATGATGCATTGCAAAACTTGTGTTCAATTAGTTGCATCAATTGCACTACAATTGCCCATTTTTCACGATAGCTCAACTCGTTGATATGCCACAATAATGCTGCTCGCTGCCCACCAAGACACTTGTCCTTAAGGTTTTATCATTGGCTAAGTAAATACCTGAACGCAAACATAAGCGAAGATACTGCCAAAGTCTCAAGGTTTGAGCCCTCCTCCGTCAATCACTAAGAGATTAGCTCCATTTCTTTTCCTAAATTGATGTTGGTGATCAGCGAATAGAACCATAATGAGATCCAAGCCAGAACGGGACCGGGAAGATGGTCAATATCTCGAGCGTGGTCATCCATGGAACGAGCGGCGTGGTTCGCAGATTTATATCGAGAAACTGTCCCCGATCAAGGTGGTTCTGATTCTAAGCGATGCGGAATCACCCATTTTTTTCCCCCCCATTTTTCATTTCTTTTTCCCCCCCACGGAAGCCAATCACTCATACCGCCATCCATAGTGGCAGCCAAGACCATCACCACAACGGATTGTCTAGCCCATACTTAACCTAGGACAGAACGCGCCATCACATAAGTTGAATTGAGGGTGCCTTCTAGGCCATTGGATAAAAAATGATCTGATTCTAATTAAATTAACATTTTAGCTCATTTTAGATCTATTATGGTGCCCAATACAACCTAGCGGGTCCATTTTACCCCCCACCCCCCCCAAAAAAAAAAAAATAGCCGACCCACTTGACTCACACAAAACTCAGCAATTTTGCATAAAATAACTTCAATATTTAAGCCAATTAAGAAAGATGATTCTACGCAATTTTAAGAAAATATATATTGGCCCCCCCAAAAACACTATGAACCAATTCAAATATTTTAAGATTTTGTTTACTTATTATATTTTCCTTTTTTCTCCTACAATCGATAGTCGAGTGATAGGCTATCAGCGAGGCACAATACATGGTAGCTTTTGACGATTGATCTAGGCCAATTGCATTGATGACCAGAGGAAGCAGCAACAATGGCGAAGTAGTCAATGATAGGCAATGGACCAGAAGACATTAGTGATTGAATGACCAACGAAAACTAACTGGCACCGGGATGACAGCGTTACTTTTTAAAAAAATTTTAAAAAAATAAAAAAAAAAATTAAAAAAATAGAACGAAAAAAAAACAAAAAACATTAAAAGCAAACAAAAAAATAAAAAAAAGAAAAAAATAACCCAAAAAAAAAAAAAAAAGAAAAAATTTAAAAAAAGAAATAAAAAAAAATAAAAAAAAAATAACAAAAAATAAAAAATAAAAAAAACACAAACTCAAATAAAAAAACAAAAATAAAAAAGAGATAAAAAAAGAAAAAAAAAAATAAAAAAAAAAATAGAAAAAAAAAAAAAAAAAAAAAAAAAAAAAAAAGAAAAAAATAAAGAAGAAAAAAAAAATAAAAAATATAAAAAATAAAAATAAATAAAAAAGAAAAATAAAAAAGAAAAAATATCAAAAAAAAAAAAAAAAAATTAATAAAAAAATAAGAAAAAAAAAAAAAAATGGCAACCTCTTGTGGTATTACATAGAAAAAAATGAAAAGAAAAGATAAATAAACCCCCACAAAAATTAATAAAAAAACAACAACAAAATAAATATTAAAATTATAAAAATGAACTGTTTATAACTTACTACTAAACTTATTAAATAAGTAAGCCTTATTTTAACCATTAAAATACTTTTAAGAGCGATTAACTAGTTCAACCACATTTATGACCCATTTACAATTTATTTTAAAAAGTAAGATAGAACCATTGTATGAACCATATCATCCTAAACATGAGCGTTAAAATATGAGGTTCTAAGGATTAATTTTCGCCTGCCTCCGACTAATGGCGACAACCGTCCATAAGCGAGATCACCTTCCTTTTCTTCCATTTTTTCTGTGTATATGCTTTTATTTTCCTAGACCATCAGCAACTAAGCAGATGAGAAGCCATATCAAGATGCAAATATCCATCAACATGTAGGAGATTGAACAATTCAATTTTCTCCGATTCTCTGAAACTTGAAATCTACATGTCGAAAATAATTTCTATTTTCAGAACTTGAAAATCTATGGTGTATCCCCTGCACAGCCTACTCTTGTCATACAGGTTCTAGAGTCAGTTCCAGGGTCTACCTAGAATTCCACCTGCATGTCTATACTTAAAATAAGGCAATAAGAATTGCTCACTAACTAATAACTCACATATATTAATACAAATACTACCAAAAATTGATATTAGATTACATAAAAAAAAATGAAACGTATAACCCAAAAAATCTTAGTCATAAAAATATCACAACAAATAGACGCTTAAATTTATGATCTCAGTTTGCTGTGAAAACATAAAACAAGAAAAATATAGAGCATGCTTCCATCCTCTTGCGAATGATTTTACTAAATTTTTTTTTTTTAGAACTTGAAACCTACCAATGGAATCAGTTCCCTAATTTTTTGGAACCTAGGAAACCATAAGCTTTGTATACCATAGAATCCGATCTTGTTTACACCGGCACTACAATTCACCAATTTCGGTTGTATCCTGGAACCAATGCCTCACCTCTAACTAAAGACACCAGTGGGTATTGCCTATTGGTAACCCCTATTGTGGCGGCGCTTGTCATTGGACCATCGCCATGGTAGTTAACCGTCGATGGTCTCAATATGGCTGAGCCCCCAGCAGAGCCAAAAAATAAGAGGGAGATAGAAATCTCAAGCAACCATCATGTATTGGTCGCCACGCACCGACATTGGCATCGTGTTGCACCGCTTGTTGGTCCACCTAAGGCTTTTGCCATTCCTTTTTTAAAAAATTTCTTAGGGATGTTGGTTTTGCGAAGAAAAAACTAAAGATTAAAAAATATTTTCTCAAAAAATGATTGATTGTATCGTTTACAAAAATGAATGAATGAAAAATATGTCTAGGCATGAAAATAATAGTCATAAATTGTTGTTCAAATAGCGACAAAACATGTTTTCATTGGCATTTTTCTAAGCATGAAGCCAATTTTTTTTTTTTTTCAAATTTTGAGTTTTCTATGAAATAAACCCACCCTAAGTTTATGAGTTCAATTATGATGAGATGAAAATTATCAATGCCCCCGAATAAGTAAATCGGTTTTTATTCAAACTTATCTAGGATTATCCAATCCAAATGGGTTTCTAATGTCAAGGAGGATAAAACTCTTTCCTATTCGCCTCTTACCAGGCAACGAAATTATGCCATTTGGCTATGCTTGGTCAATCGAAATTTCTAATCACGATAGAACTAGATAGGATAGGAAATGAAGTCCATATATTTTGCTATATCCTATCCATTGTTTGGTGACTCGTATAATAAAGTTTGAATATTTTCACATCCTACTTTGTCTATTTGTTTTGTAAGAATAATAGATCATTGTAAATAAACCTAAAAGTCACACAAACAAATGGTAGGAATCTCTCATGACATTCGTGCCTATTTCATTTTATTGTTTAATTTTTATTACTTTTACTTTTCCTTTTATTATTATGTTATTATTAATTTCTTTTTCCTCTTCCATCATTCTCTAATAACATTTTTACTAAATAGTAAACTATACTAATATTCCTAAATTACTAAAATACCTAAAGTATGTAATAAACATAAATTATATATAGAATTTATATTATAATATAGAAAGAAATTCAAGTACATAAATAAAATTGGAAATAAATAATAATGACATTATTTTTATTTTTATTTTTATATTAAAAAATAAAATATTATTTATAGTCTAATGCTATGTTAATTTTATCAATTTACGAAAATTGTTATTAAAAAAATAATTTATGCATTAGGGTTATTAGAAATCCTATCCACCTTTATCCCACCTCTTCCATTAAATAATTTTATACATGCTATATTCATTTTATATTTCACTTTATCCTATCATCAGCAGGCACCAAACATAGAATATGATAAATTTTATCATATCCTAAATTTTATCCCGACTACCAAATGCAGATTTTGATCACTAATACTAAATCTCAACAACAACTAATGGTTAATGGCACTAGGTCACTGAACTTTTATTTCAATAATCCAATGCGCTAAACTTTCAATTCTTTTAACAGTTAATGCATTTTGACGCGAATCCAGCTTCAATTTTTTTTTTTTTTACTGAACGTTGAACATGTGGCATTGGCATGACATCCAACCAAAAGCGAATTGTTCGATCCACCCTAAAATTATTGCATGAATGCAACTTCAATCATAAATAGTACAATTTATCAATTTAATCCTAAACGTTAACACAAAATTCCAATGTAATTCTTCCGGTCAAATTTCAGCAAAATATGCTGATGCGGCAATGTGCCACGTGGGAAGTGCGGTGATAACTGGACCACCACATAAGCAATTTTCAACGAAAAATGATCAGAAGGATTATATTGGAATTTACGCAAACATTTAAGACTAAATTTGATAAAATTAAAAGTTCAGGAATAAAAATGGCATCCGTGAGATAATTTTGGGATTGATTAGGTAATTTTCCATTCAAAGCCACGCAAGTGCTAAGAAAAAAATTGGAAGACAGATGTCGTTAGCAAATAAATGGGTGCTCGATGATGCAGAGGACGAGCAAATAAGTGGCGATCGCGGAGCGCAATTGTGGCTAGAAGATGTCATGGACTTAAAGCCTATGAATCCAGGAGGTGACTGAATCGAGCATGAGAACTTGTCGTGGAAAAAGATTGGCTTTCCCACGTCATTGCTTCTTTCCATGCACCAGATGGAGTCGCTCTCGTGTCCGAGAATAACATGAGATCCAAGATACGAGTCATTCATCGAAAGTTTGCCGGAGATTGTCGCAAGGAAAGTTGATCCAAGCTCTAGAGAGAACGCCCGGCATAGATCGGCTGCGAACCACATGATCAAAAGATCGGCTGATACGTCCTTGGCCGAGCCTCGCTTTTTCGGCAGGGATGAAGAATCGTACGAGATCATCAGATTGCTAAAGCCACTTGATGATTTTGGAATGGGAAGTTTGGAGAGAGGACTACAGTTTTAAAGCCACTTGCAGAGGCAAGAGAAGCAAAATCATCGTCACATCCCGTAACCTTTCTCGTTGCTTCTCTAGGAGGCATTCCAGGACATGATTTGAAGGAACTCCCGTGGGTCGGATGGATACGTGCATGGCCTTATTTGCTTATCATGCTCGATGGCTTACCAGAAGAAATCGAAGGAAAGAACAGTTGGGAGATAGGCGAGTATCAAGGAATCGAGTTAGTTGATGCATGATCTTTTAAATGACCTGGCAAAGTCGATTGCTGGGGAGACAGAAAGACGATGAAGAAAATGCATCAGTGACTCTGCGCTGTCTTAACCTTGCAGATACTAATATTGAAAGGCCTTCAGAATCGATTTGTGCGTTGTACCACCTAGAGGCATCGGTGACATGGAGGTTAGTCGATATTGCACAGAATTGCCTGAAGGCATCATGAAGTCGGCCAACCTACAGTGTCTCGAGACAACAGATACTCGAAGCTTAAGAGAAATTCCTCATAACATATCGGCGGGCTTGGCAAATCTGCAGAAGTTAAAATGGGGCAAGGCTAAAAGAGCTAAAGGGGGTTCCGATCATCGCATCGTCCAAGAACTCAATCAATTGTGACCGGCGTGCTGCACTCCGCGAGCCCTCACTCCAAGATGGATTGCTTCCGCCAACTTTGCCTCACCACTATATAGCCGCCGACGGCTTGCCGCTCATCATGAGCTCAAGTCATCCCAACCGAAACTAAGCCCTCTGCCGCTCGGGCCAAAGAACAATTCTGATCCTGTTTGAAGTTGCCCTACTCAACCTAGTGCATTTGCAGGAGCTTGAATAGATTATACCCCAGTTGCCATCAAAACCAGCGAACATCACATGGATGTAAGTGTGAAACCAGAAGCTTCTCTTGCATGTACCGTGACGACCCTTCCATTTTGACCAGAGTTTTAGAAAGTCTCTGTTTCCATTCACCAACTAATTGTTGGAATAATATAAAATTGATTGAGCACGTCGGTTACGAGATGAGAAGATTGCAAGCATTAAAGAAGAGGCGTGAAGACTTGAAGATGCATTGATAGATTAAGCTATTTATTTTTCTTAACTAATGATGTGTATTTAATTTATGCCTATGATAACCGTGTATGGGCTGTTCTGTTTTCTTCATTGAATTCTCATCACGAGCGTTTATAAGATCCAATTCCTATATAAAGGAATGGAATCATGAGTTCTAAATCAAGCCAAAGCACAAAGCCAGATTTCTCAAAGAATTTTCAATATGAAGTTCTCCCTCCAACTTCTATTGTGCTTTTCTTCCTAGCTTCCAAATTTTTTAAATTATTCTTTTGGTTCCAACACTTGGTATTAGAGTTAGAAATGGCATCCACTAGCTCCGTTCAATTACAACTTCCAATGTTGAACGGGAGAAATTTAAATAACTGGTTCGTCCAGATGAAGGTTATTTTTAAATCACAAGATTTGTGAAATTTGATGGATAACTGTTACACCAAAGTGCCCAATACTGAAGCATTGATGCTTTAAGAAGAGAGGAGAGAGATTCTTTATTGGAGTCCCGAGAGAAAGATCAGAAAGCATTATTTATGATCTTAAGCCGTGGAGGAAAAGATATTTGAAAAAATATCAAGTGCTAAGACCCCAAAAGCAGCGTGGATATTTTGCAACAGTCCTACCAAGGCGATGATCAAGTTAGACGTGTGTGGCTTCAAACACTTCGAGGAGATTTCGAGTCTTTATGCATGAATAACTCTGAATCAATCTTGGCATACTTTGATTGTGTGTAGACCATTGTTAATTATCGCAATAAAGGCAGGTACATATTTTGCCTTAATGGGCATAATCTCCCAACATTATGTTGGAAAAGATTGTGCCAATTAAGGGCAAAATCAATACCTGCTTTTAATTGCGATAATTGATTGCAAAAAAGAGGGATTATTTTCTATTCTTTATGAAGAGAGAAGAGATGGTATATCCCCTTCACAGAACATACATTCGTTCATATGACCAACACAAAAAACTCTCTTTTCCCAAAACTCTCTCGAGTGAAAACTCTCTAGAAGTACGATCGATCGCGGATCTGGATTGTCTTCTCTCCCGCATTTTTGGGGTTTTTAATCTGTGGCTATCGAGGTATGTTCATTCTAGATAATATACTTTTCCAGTCAATGATTCAAGTTGATCTAGGGCATTTATTTAGTGTAATCCGCTGCGTATATGTACGTCTATGAATTGAGATTCTTTCCCTTCATTGATATGAGAACATTTTTGCAACTTGTTCGCCAAATTGGAGATTGCACACTTAGTACATCACGCCTTATTTACACTCCCACTTGGCGACTTGTTCGCCGTATTGAAAATTGTACATTTAGTACATCATTCTCCATTACGATCCTGCTCGGACTAGATAATGACGATATCTTCACATCAAGTTATTGCAATTGAAATTTATTCGAAAAAAATTCCCCACTTCTCATATTGCTCCCACTTGGATGAGATATCCTAGTAAAATCATTATCACTATCCAAGATTTTAAAGAGAGTATAGTTTTCACCGATCTCGCCCTTTTTTGAAATTCATTTACTAAAAATGACATTTCATGATTCAAATTCAGTTACATCCTACTTTCTTGCCCACCTATAACACATAATTTTCAAGTGCTCTCAGTATCTCATGAAGATACTCCTTTTGTCCCTAGAGCCCAATTTTTTATACTTATGGGAGGACTCGCGTGTATAGGAAGCACATCCCCAAATCTAAGAAAATTGAAATCTTATATTCAACTTATCCACAACTCATACGTAGTAGAAGTAATTGATTTAGAATGCACACGATTAAGTATGTATGTATGTATGGATAATATATTATTATATATATAATATATATATATATATATCAACAAAGCATCGCCTCAAAAGATGATTGGCAAATTAGTCCATGTCATCATAGCCCTAACCATTTTCTATTGGACTTGTTTCTTCTCTCTGTAACTCCATTCTGTTGAGGAATCGTTAAAATATTCAGTTGTCTTTCTATTCCTTTTCATCACATAAATATCTAAACTGATTAGATAGATTTTCTCGACCTTAATCGGATATTTTTTAAAACTTGATTTTCTAAAAGCTCAAAAATTTCTCAAAACAACTCATACCTTATATTTATGAGAAAACAAAACCCGTTTGAATCAAATGTAATCATTTATAAATGTGATGACATAAAAAGCCATATGCTTTACTCTCATATTCAGTAAGCCACATAAATCAAAACTTAGCTCTTATTCTTTTTCCAACTGGTTTTCTCATTTTTTTTTTTCACTTGGTAATGCTCACAAATAGGCAAATCGACTTTTTCAATACATCATAATAAGCCCTTTTGGCTTTTTAAAAATTGCTATTGGCCAATATGACTCAGCTTAGCCATGCTATATATTCCATCATTACTGAAGATGTAAATAGGGAATAACTACCATTTAGAAAATATCTAGAACAATAATAACTTGTTCCCAACGACAAGTCATCACCATCATTATCAAAGTTCAAACTGAAACTAAGCTTAATCAATCTTAATACGAAAACTAAATTTCGTCGAGTTTTTTGAGCATATAATACATTATGTAGAAACAGGGTGTGATCACCACGTATATTGCATTGGCAAGTGCTAATCCCTTTAACTTCCGCTCACAAATTATTTTTCACATTTATTCACTTTACTCCATGTGAAACTCGTTAAAATAAGTCCATGAAGGCAATTATGTCCTTCGCTACATGGTCTGTGCCCTTAGTCTACAATCCCACAAAGGATGAGATTCAGTTACGAAAACTAAATTGGAGACACAAGTAGCACTCTTAAGTGCACAAAAGGTTTCTAACTTCTTTGGCCCACCACAGTCGCGAGTAAAGCGATCCTTCTTGCCATAGTTAAAACATTTCACCTTTGAGATGTTTTTCTTAAAATGACACTTTCCTTTTTCATGTCAATTAAACTTCAATTTCTATCCTGAAGAATCTATTCCCTTATCTTTTCACTTCTCGAAACTACCTTGACGCTTTCGCTTGGAGCATGAAGCTGCATTTGAGTTAGAACCAACATAACAAAAATTGATTTTTGGTTTTGCTACTAGAAGATAGTCCAGCTCTAGTTCAAGATGATGCATAGCATCCTCAATATAAAAAAAAATCTTAGCATAGCATCCTAAAAAAAAATCTTTACTTTTTATTGTGGAACAAGTGGATTTTTCATATGCACATAGCTATGAGGTAAAGAACCTATTACTGCTTGCACTTGCTGCTCATCAGTCAAAGGTGACTTGCATTTTACAGTTTACTTATCATGTTTGACTCATGCCACAAAAGTTATTTCATATTCTACCCATGAGACATCATACGAGTGTCAAACATCACAGTGATTTGTCTCAAGTTGGTGATCGGTATCTAACCAAACTTAGTTTTTTATGCCTCTCACTTGACTTTGGCATTTTTCATAAATGTCTGAACTCACGCATAAAATCATTTTTCATACTACTCAACAACATAATGTGAGTAATAGAGTTTATCATTTTCCATGCAGCAAATGCTTATTTTTTCCTTATATATTGTGCAAATTCCCATATTTAGATTCTTTCATAACTAAGTTAAGAGTTTCTAGTGCTTTTTGCTCTTCTAGCACAAACTGGATTTTCATATTCCAATTTTCATAATTTGCGTTGTTCAATTTCTCTCCTTTGTTTAGCTCAACTGTGATACTCGCCATTGTATCTGAACACAAAATTTTATAGACATGTATTCACGAGTTGTCAATGCCTAACATTTATGTATCTATTTTATACTAACTAATTTCACATAAGATTTTAGATTTGAAAGTTCATTATATTCTCAATCATAGAATTCTCATTTGAAATTACCATTAATATAATCGTTTATGTAAAATTGTTTTCATTAATGTTACTAAAACTTTCTAGAACTCTCCACTCAAATAAAGATTGCAAATCAAAGAATGATTTCCCCATCTTATAATCATAAACTTGGATGGCATGATTTGAGCTAATATACAAATAATTCATTCATCGAATTATACTCAAATCGCGGAATACAAGATACAAATAGCAAGTACATTAAACTTTATACATGCTATCAACAAAACGTGCTCCACACAATCTTTATGCAGATATCCACATGTAAGCCATATTTTCTATTTTTCAAAAAAAATCTTAAAAAAAAAAAGCAAAAATTATCGAAGAACGCCCTCAAAATATGTGTATTATGAATTTCAAACATATTTCCATAACTTTAAATACATAAAATATGTACAATATTCATATTAAAATGAAGATAATTCCAAGACGAACCCAACAGTACCTTGCACGGCCCCAACGGAGCTCATACGCGCCCATATGAGCTAATCAAAGTTTGTGTTGACTAGTCAACGGTCGATCGACGAGGCCAACTTGGTTGAAAATGCAATTTCTTGAAAAATTCGAGGACCAAGTTGCAATTTTTTAAAAAATTAAAGGACTACATTGCAATTTCTAGAAAGTAGGATGACCAAATTGCAATTCTAAAAAATTTTTAGAAGTTTGAGGACCAAATTGCAATTTTGAAAAATCTAGGGACCAAATTCCAATTTACATAAAAGTTTGAGAAACAAATTGCAATTTTCAAAAAGTTTGGGGATTAATCGGGTTGGAATAGGACTGAACCGGGTTTGGAATACATTGAACTGGGTTAGTGGTAGAGATAAATTGGTTCTGGGATGGGTGAAACTTGGTTTGGGACACGCGACATGTGCTGCTCACATGGGCACGTGAATCCTACATGCACCGAACCCCTTCGACGTGTGTGGCGCGTGCCACATCCTCCGGTGGCCTATAGCAGCGTTCGACCTCTCAAAACGCTCACCTCGTCGATATGAGTCTGATGGTATACTTATATTCCATTTTCACCGAGTGAAATTACATGAAAAACAAAGTTGCACAGGTGCCTCGGGGACCCAATCCCCGTCGTGGTGTGTGGCGCGTGTAGCCTCTACCGCCGTTGCCTGGCGTCGGGTGACCACTCAAATTTCTCGTATCGCTGAGCCAGTTCGGAATATGTGTTCTAAAATCATTTTTATTACATAGAAATTCACGAACAAATCGTGAAAGTACTCTCATAGAACCATTTTTTTTTTTGCACTACCAAACGACTATGAAATTATCACAAAATGATTAGGAAACATGAACGATAGCTCTAATACCAATGAAGGGAATGGATCCCAATATATATACATACATATATGCAGCGGATCACACTAAATTAAATGCCATAGATCAACTTGAATCACTAATCGAAGAAGCATATCACGTAAAACCAACATACCTCGATAGCCACAGATTATGAACCCCAAAAACGCAGGAGAGAAGACAATTCGGATCCATCGATCGATTGCCCTTCAAGAGAGTTTTTCACTAGAGAAAGTTTTTGGGCGAGAGAGAGTTTTTTGTATAGATCATATGAACGAACGTACGTTCTATGAAAGGGGATATACTATCTCCTCTCTCTTCATAAAGAATAGGAAATAAATCCCCCTTAATTGCAATCAATTATCGCAAAAGGCAGGTATTGATTTTGCCCTTTAACTGGCGCAATTTTTTCCAACAACACTACTATCCAAAACATGAAGATAATCCTGTCGCTCACAGGCAGGCCTCACCTATTAAATCCACGCAAAAAAGAGTAATCACTCTTTTCCATTCTTCTTCGGACATTCACTCGTACTGATCTTCAAAACCCACTTCATATCGTCAAAGACTCAAAGCAAACTCAACATGCCTCTAGCACGACTATTCGAACGAGGGTTTGAAATCGTTCTCGGATGCTTGGCTCGATTTATTGCTCCGGCGATTCATGGCGCATAATTCGCGAGTCTCGGGCGACATGTGATGTTCTTGAGAGAACGGATTCAGTCAATTTACACTCCTAAGACCGAAAGCATCGGTACTCTGCACATACTTGAATACACAATGTCTCCTCCCATCGCAAAAGCCACATTTTTCACAATCTCACATAAACTCCTGGCCACTTAACGAGGATGAGAATGGTTTTGTTCAGATGCCTTTTGGACTTGGGGATTCTCTCAGCAGCACTTGATAATGGCGCATCAAACCTGTTCTCATCTGCTCTTGTCGCCGCTTTATTTCATTGTCCTCTGGTTCACATGACTAGGGAGCACGAAAGCCTCTCTTGAAGGCAATGCCTTCTACATTTAGTAATTTCTTTCTTCCAAGCATATGATTTCCTATTTCTACAGTAATTGTCTGCGAATGCTTACGAAGGCCGATTCGTGAAGCATATGATGTCTGCTTGTCAGCCGCAAGTCTTTTCTCGGGTGAAAAAGAAAAGATTCGCCTGTAAGGTAATTAGACGAACATGGTTCTCTAAAAGCAAAGCAAAACAGTGAAAAAAGAAAAGAAAGTGTGATCCTGGACATACGGTGATAGCTCATGCATAACAGCCACAAAGCCTTGCAAGCTAAACCTGAATACATGCCCATTCAATACTGCAACATGTACTTTACTCTTCGTTTCGGTCGGCACACAGCACTTTGATTAAAGTACTCTAGGGGAATATAATCAAGGCAAGGAACCCTTCGTAGCACATTCAAATTCTTAATGACCTCAACCTGTCGTTATCTCGATGTCGATAGACCCTTCTGCAATTTCCTGAAGTACAGGGTGGAAGTCTTTCCGTGATGTTGGAACCACCCCAACATCATGTGTAGAATTCCAGGAAAAGCATAGGTGACTGAGAAGTATTCATGAGTAACTTCTTGAGAATACACACACTCTCTCTCTGTCTCTCTCTTCCAACTGAAGCTGAGATGCGAGAGAAGTGAGTTTTACTTTTACTTTGGGCACGCCGAGTGGTGAGGAAGTTAGTCCTGAAATGAATCGAAGGAGACAGTTATCTCGCTGCTTCCAACTCAAGCAAAGGGAAGAAAAAAGGAGGGAGAGAGAGGAGTTGAAGTGGCGCTTTCACAAGGGAACGCCGGCACGTGTGGCACGCTTAGCATCATCATCATTATTAATATTACTCTGAAGCTGATCCTAGGTCGGTAAAATCTCGAGCCTCTGCCAAAAAAAAAATACAAAACAAAACAAAAGAAAGGGCCAGACGTAACAGAGCTCCAATAAAATAAAGGAGTAGGCGTGTCCTGTTCATTAGTTGGACAAGGAGATGATTCTTTGTGTATATATATATACACACGAAAGTGGGGAGTCATTATTTCTAGCTTAGCTAGTTTTCTTTCTCCTCTCTCGTTCTCTTTCTGTTCTCTGTCAAAATACCACCTCAGAGTTGGCCTGGTCACATTGTCTGCTGCTGGTTTTAGCTCTGAAGCTTGTGTGCTTCTTCCGTCTCTTCTTCTTCTTCTGTTTCTTCCGGAATCGAAGCTGTGGTTGGGAGTTGAGAATGGGAAGGCAACCTTGCTGTGAGAAGGTGGGGTTGAAGAAAGGGCCGTGGACAGCTGAAGAGGACAAGAAGCTCATCAACTTCATCCTCACTCATGGCCAATGCTGTTGGAGAGCTGTTCCTAAACTTGCAGGTCACAACACTCATAACCCACCACCACCCCATCTGCTCCACAGTCTCTGTCTCTCTCTCTTTCTCCTCCTTCACGTTCATCTAAAAGCTCCTGTGATGGGTTTCTTGGAGAATCCAACACATCAAGAAACAATTTGTATGATTTCTTATCAGTGTCTGAACAATTTGTGATGGAAACAATTGGCAGGGTTACTGAGGTGTGGGAAGAGTTGTAGGCTCAGGTGGACGAATTATCTGAGGCCAGACCTGAAAAGGGGGCTTTTATCTGAACAGGAAGAGAAGCTGGTCGTTTACCTCCACGCCCAACTTGGCAACAGGTAAAGATACCTTCTCATGCTATGCATGTTAAATCTAGTTGCTCTGCCCATCTCTGCTTGTTCATTCTTTTGCTTCAGACTCTAAAATTTTCCCATCCGGGGTCTTCCTTCCTGAAGATGTAATTTCAGATTATTCTACTGATTGCGAGACTGAATCTTGGTACCAACTATCCAGCATTGCAAGACAGACTAATTCAAAGTTCTTGTCCATCTGTTCCAATATTTTATGCGAAACTGGAAAATTATCTGAACAATATGTTTCTTCCCCTGTTTCTAAATTCATTTAAAATACACATTGGGCCAAATTTTGATCAAGCTTCTTGCTTTGCTTTGACATATTCTAGGTGGTCCAAGATTGCCTCTCACCTACCCGGAAGAACCGACAATGAGATCAAGAACCATTGGAACACTCACATCAAGAAAAAGCTAAAGAAGATGGGCATTGACCCCGTCACCCACAAGCCATTGTTCTCAAACCCGTCTGACCAGCCCCAGAGCCTGCAAAATCAGCACCGGCAAAAGGAAGAGCAATCTTCTTGTTC
Source organism: Psidium friedrichsthalianum (assembly GCA_019149425.1). NCBI lineage: Eukaryota > Viridiplantae > Streptophyta > Magnoliopsida > Myrtales > Myrtaceae > Psidium > Psidium friedrichsthalianum. The sequence continues at coordinate 15,960 of JAGVVM010003433.1, forward strand.
AACAAGTTCGACTGATGCTGTGAAAACACCGCCAGCTGACGATTTCGTCGGTTCGGTTCTAACCAAAGACAAAGAAGAAGAAGACGGGACAAACTGCGAGGCAAATGCTTGCATGCTCGACACACTTGAGGTCATGGATATAAACAGTTTTTGCACAGACGAAGTCCCTCTGATTGGCCCCAGTGACATTTTGGTCGCTTGCCCTCCTTCTTCCTCGACCTCCTCATCTTCTTCCTCGTACAACAACAGCGGCAGCAACAACTTCTTTCAAGAATTGCAATTTCCAGACTTGGACTGGTCTTATGGTGATTTTGGTGATTATAGCGACAGCGACAACCAGCACATCAAGCTGTGGGATGACGACCACTTCATCAACTGGGATTTTCTGGGTGACAACGTCGATGACAAAACACAAATGGTCGATCCTCATCTGGCGAATTCGTGCCAAAGATCCGCTTTGGACCAATCATCTTGGACCAATGAGCTAGTGCAGTAAATCAAAATCAAAACTTCGTTTTTTTTTTCTTTTTTTTTTTTTGTGTGCAGTTTCTACATCACAGAGAGAATAAGAAGCATCCCATGTTATTAGGGAAGGGGGAAAAAAAGAGACACCCTTCTCCGGGGTGGCTTTCCTTTTTTTTATTTATGTAGTCTTGATCTCCTTTGGAAGAGAGAGGAGCAATGAAAATTCCTGTGTTTGATTGCACCTAAATGTAATTAGTCCGTCATTGAAAATGTAAAACATTCTGCTTGTCATTTCTATTTTCAGATGATTTCTTTTTTTTGCTCCGGTTAATCCTTCTAAACGTAGGAGAACCATTCTAATTTGCATTTATTAAGAAGATTCACTGGTTGCTTGATGGTGAGCCTAAAAGTTCTTTTAAAAGAGAAATGTCGTTATGGCCGTTGAATTTATTGTATCGAAATATCAAATAGATTCGTAGGAGTGATCGATTTCAGGATGGGTGGTTCTCACCCTCAAATCGAGAACCGCCTGCTAAGAACCGGTTCTGCAAAATGTGAACCGTGAACCACCTGCTCATTCCATGGATCCTCTCAAGAATTGAACCAACGATCTGTCCAATTTCTGATTGGACCTCGGTTAGGCCCTACTGAGCACTAACATCAATTAAAAAAGAAAATGAAACTAGTCCCTAACGATTGAAGGAGCATAGCTCAACTTGGAACTTTCGCAGTGCATTTCCCACGTTTGCGTTCATTATTCTTATCACATAAAAAACTTAAGAACAATATTAGCAGTATTATTGTCAGCAATGGAGTCAAGCATCATGAAAAATGCAATAGCAATTGACCAACTAATTAACACGGATTTTCAAATGCATCCATAATGTATAATACATAAGACATTAAAATAAGTTGAGTCTAATCTCCTTTTTTTCTTTTTTTTACGGATGGGTCTGGACTCTATACCTTTAAGGGAGATGACTTCAATTAAAAGAGTATATATTTTTATTCTACAAAGGGACAGATTCGATTGGGCTGGTTAGATAGTTTTCACCTGAAACCGCAAACTAAAGCGGTACTTGTCAATTCTAGAAAATTGAAATTAGGAATCGGACCGATACCTGCTAGTTCCATCCAAAATCAATAGTCCCATCAAATTTGGGTGGGTCATGGTTTTTTTCTCACCCCCACGGATTCTCACTCAACCACCTTGTTAAGGTTGGCGGTGGGTGATCTGACAAATGATCAATTAATATCTTCAAGTGCATGGAGAAATCCGTTGAGATTTGCTCTTTTTTTCCTATGCTGCCTAACAAGCATTATTAAACACGTGTAACTTACAAGAATAAATGAAATCAAAGTCCAAAAAATGTTCTCTTTTTTTAACTATTGAACCTAACACACGGTCACCGACAAGGAGTGTAACTTTCGAAAGATATTGGTAAACACACGTAGGTTCTTTTGATTGACACTAGTATTCATGCTTTTATGCTCTTTGCCTTGCTTATAAATCTGCTAATGTTTTGCTTTTCTTTCAAGCATCTTTCAGCCATTAACCTAGCAACATATAGGCCTAAATTTCAAAGTGGACCATATAGCTCCTTTCCCATCTTTGACATTGCTATGGCGACGTAGCATTATGTTTTCAGTTTGGAAAAGTATAGCACATCATCCCCTAGAATTTTTTTACCCTATACTTTGCAAGTTCAAAATTTTGAAAATTTTCTTTTCATACATAGAATTTAAGAACTTACACAAAAAAAATATTAAGATTATACCCCTGAGCCAAATTTACTCTCCTCTAAAATGCATGTGTGTTATTAGACGTGCATTTTTGACCTTGGATCTTTCATTCTCCATGCATGTTAGATCCGTCTTGATTTTTCACTTCTGTTGACACGTACCCATTTAATGAAACATTGGACAAAATTCTAACAGATAATATACGTGGATCGGGATACCATTTTTAGGGTTTTTTGCAAGATGAATATTAGTTTGGGGGTGAAAATGTCATTTAAGCATCGATTTTTTACACAAAAATTAGTTTGGGATAAATGTATTATAGGATAACAATTTGATATTTTAGCGCACAAAGATATAGGATTTTGAAGGTAGAGAGCAAGGTTTGATATTAGATGCTGTACCGTGACACTTTATTAGAAATATTTCTTTTCTTTTTTAAGTAGTGTACCTCAACCAATTAATAATATTTTGTGTCCTCATCCATGTCATCTGGCCAAACACACGTTTTGCGTATGATTATTATTATTATGTTTGAAGAGAATAAATCCTTGTGAGGATTTCTTGTAAATCGGTCATTGTTGGCGTGTGAAGTCAAAATTATCATTAAGGGCTTTTTTGCCTTTTATCTTTTTTTTTTTGTTTCTACATTAAAAGCTATACCTCTTATATTAGTTATATAAAATATAGTAGTCAACATATGAGTAGAAAAAGAAACGCAAATTAGTGAATAGGGATAAAAAGAAAAAGAGAAACCATGACGGCTTTATGAATATTCTCAATCTCTTTGTATCCTGATCTTGTGAGAAGATCATCAATTGTATTTCTACTTTTCACGAAGACTACTGGATTCGCAGAGTGCTTCTGCATAGAGACGTAGCCCAAGTTTAGATGAACTTCAATAACGAATTCTCTAGTGTGTCTTTCTGATTATGTTCTTTTAATATTACATTATGTTATAGCAGATTGTTTGCTTGGGTTATTTTTCTGAATTGATGAGCAATTCCTAACAATTAGTATTAGAGCTCGGATTAGCTAATCGAAAACATAGAGGCTTTTTTGGTGATGTTAGATTGAAAGAAAACGGTATGACAAAAGATAAAATCTGAATCGATAAGTTCAATGGGTAGGATTTTAGATGGTGGAAACTCTAAATAGAGGACTATCTTTATCAGAAAGATCTCTATGCACCACCTAAGAGCTGGAAACCTGAAATCATGAAAGTGGGTCCCACAATAGAATCGGGATGAAAAATTCTTGATCGAAAGGCATTAGGTGTGATTCGTGTTGGCTTGATGAAAAGGACAGGATACCACTTCGCGAAAGTAAAGACTGGAAAAGAAACCATGGAAATTCTAATGAATATTTATGAGAAACCGTCCACATCAAATCATATATTTTTCCTAAAGAAATTGGTTAATGTGAAATTATCTGACAGAGGATCTATTGTAGAGCATATTAAGAACTTTACGCAGGTCACAAGTCATTTGGAATCCGTAGGCATAAATCTAGATATGAAGCTGCGAGCTTTACTGTTTTTATCTTCCTTCTGGAAAGCTACAACACTAGGGTGCAAGCAATTTCAAGCACCATGAAGGATGATTTGACTTTGGATGATGCTGTGCAGCATCATGGATGAAGAAATATAAAGGAAGTGGGTGGAGATAAGTTTTCAGCATCTACATCTTCAATGGCATTAGCATTGGAGAACTATGGGAGAAGTAAAAGCAAAGGAAAACTCAGCAAGCATGGTAGGTCACAATTGAGGGGGAAGAGAGAGGTTGCAAAAGATGAGTGTTGGCTTTGTCACCAGACAGAACACCATAAATTTCAGTGTGAAGCCTACAAAAACAAGTAGGGAGATAAGAATCAATGAGCTAATGTGGTAAGTGATGAACCTTTGCTAGAGAACTTATGTTTGTTTGCAAGGTTTGATTTGACGACAGTGGTTTCTTAACTTTGTTGCTTCTTTTCATTGTACCTCGCAAAAAGATATATTTGTTGACTATGCTAGTGGAGATTTTGGGCAAGTGGTTATGGGAAACGGCTATATGTACGTGATTGTAGGAAAAGGAATTGTGATTATCAACATTTCAGGTGAAAGATGTCTAATTTGCGTGAAACCAAACATATTCTCGTGATTTCAACTAGTAAACTTGACCAAGAAGACACGGTAACAATTTTTGGATGCAGCAAAGAAAAAGTGTACATGTACAATTTACATTCTCTAGGGAGACAATATCAGTGATATGGTTGCAACTACAGTGGCTGTAGGTAAATTGTCTATCTTTGGTACTATCGTTTGGGACATCTTGGTGAAAAGGGTGTAAAATAGTTACATTCAAGAAGATTGCTTCCAGGTTTACAAAAAATTGAGTTAGATTTTTGTGAAAGTTGCATTTATAAAAAATGAAAAAAAAATGTTAGTTCTCAATTGAATGGACGACAGAATAAAGGGAAAAAGCTAAAGTTGGTTCATATTGATGTGTGGGGACCGACTCAGGAACTCTCTTCGTAAAGATATTTTGTTACTTTTATTAATGATGTGACAAGAAAGACTTGGATCTATGCTCATAGAGAAAAATCAAAAGTATTCAGGATTTTCATAATATAGAGGATCAGGGTGGAAAAAGAAACAAGTTATTAGATTAAAACTATGAATTCTAATAATGGTAGTGAATACACGAGTAAAGAATTTACAAAATACTTGAGCCAGCAAAGCATACACCGATTGAAGATTATTCCTAGAATTCCTCAAGAGAACAGTGTAGCTGAGAGGATGAATAGAACTATTTTGGAGCATATAAGATGCATGAGACTACATGCGGATCTCCCACTATGGTTATGGGCTGCTATATTTGATGTAGCTGTATATTTGATTAATAAGAGTCCATCTAATGCACTGGATGAAAGAATACTGCAAGAGCATTTGTTGGGTAAAAAGATCAATTAGTCATATAAAAAAAGTTTTTGGTTGTATTATATATACTTTGATTGACAGAGACGATAGGAAGAAGCTTGATGTTAAGTCCCAAAACTGCATCTTTATTGAATACGGTGGTGATGAATATGGATATAGGTTTTGGGATTATGAGAATAACAAAGTCATCTGCAGTCGAAATGTGGTGTTCCATGAAGAAAAGATGGACAAAAATCGTTAGACAGGGCATGAGACGATAGTAGAATCATTATATGTTGAGCTGGACACAATTCCCATGAAGATTATTCCAATAAATCAAAGTGCACTTGAAGGAAAGGCTCTTTGAAGGGGAGGCTCAAGATGAGCACATTATTAATGAGCAGGTAGTTCAAGAGAAATGCAGTGATCTAGCATAGACTGACGACCCTAAAATATATGTTTTGAGGAGATCCATACGTGTGAGAAAGCTAAAAGTAATTTTTAATTCATCAGCTAATATTATCCTAAGCCATGTCTTATATACAGATTTGGGAGAGCCGAAAACTTATGATGAGGCAAAGAAAGACACATTTCACATGCAGTAAGAGTGTGCTATGAAAGACAAGATGAGCTCGTTACTTCAAAATAAAACATGAGAGTTAACCAAGTTGTCCATTAGTAAAAAGGCTTTGTTAAATAAGTTGGTGTACAAAATAAAAAAATGAAGCTGACGGTAATATCATATACAAGGCGAGACTTGTAGTAAATGGCTTTTCACAAGAAGAAGGGATCAACTACTTCAAAATATTTTCACTAGTAGCAAAGTTAACATCAATCGGAGTTTTGTTGAGTATAGTTGCAGTTGATAATCTTCACCTTGTACAGTTATATGTAAAAACGACATTTTTGTATGGTGATGGTCAAAGGTAAAAAAAACACATGATGTGTCGCTTGAAGAAAAACTTGTATAGCTTGAGCAAGCTCTACGACAATAGTACTTAAAGCCTGATAGTTTTATGGAAGAAAAAGATTTTGCATACTATGAGACTGATTATTGTGCTTATTTTCACAAGTGTAGCGATGGCGATATAGTGTATTGCTCCTTATATGTTGATGACATGCTAGCAACTAGCTGTAATGTGAAGAAAATTACAAAAGTGAAGAAGATGTTGGCATCGCAGTTTGCTATGAAAGACTTGAGAGAGGCCAAGCAGATTTGAGGCATAAAAATCATCAAGGTGTAAAAAAGATCTAACATGGATAAGGCAAAATCGGTTGCGACTCCTCTAACGAGTCACTTCAAACTTTTCAAGGATATGTGTCCAAATACTCAGAATTTCAAAAATGAGATGGCAACGGTTCTATATGCATCAATAGTGGGAAGTTTAATGTATGTCATGGTAAGCACGAGACCCAACATTGCATAGGCAATGGGAGTTGTGAATCGATATTTGTAGAATCCAAGTAGTGGGCAGTGGAATGCAATAAAATGAATATTGCGATATCTAGCAAATACATAAAATTACTATCTTTGTTATGAAGATACATCCTTAGAGTTGTAGGGTTATGTTGATGCAAATCATTCGAGTGATCAAAGATAGTGGTAAGAGTACCACTGGATATGTCTTTACAATTGTAGGTACATCAATGAATTGAGCATCTCAACTACGAAAAGTAGTGGCTTTATCAACTATAGAAACAAAGTACATGGCGATCATGGAAGCCTCTAAATAAATCATGTGATTACAATATTACATGAAGGAGCTACATCAAAAGCAGCTAGTGAGTATATTGTGGAGTGATAGTCAACGTGTAGTGTACTTAGCAAAGAATGCAAATTATCACTCAAGGACTAGACATCTCAAGAAGCATTATCACTTCATCAGGTTAAGATTGAAAGATAATGAGTTCAAGCTACAAAAGATTGATGGCTCAAAGAATCCAATCGATGTGTTTACGAAGGTAGAGCATAGAGAGAAGCATATTTTCTATACTACAACTATTAGCATCACTCCATGTTAATTGATGAGGAGTATCGTAGATGCACAAGTGTCAGTTACTAGTTTTTGAAGATGATGGATGCAAAGTTGCTTGGTGCATCAGATGTATTTGTCTTCAAGTGAGAGATTTTGTTGATGTGTGAAGCCAAATTTATCATTAAGGGCTTTTTTGTCTTTTATCTCTCTATCTTTTTTTTTTTTTGCTTCTAGGTTAAAAGTTATACCTCTTATATTGGCGATATAAAAAGTAGTAGTCATCATAAGAGCAAAAAAAGAAATGCGAAGTAGAGAATAGAGAAAAAAAGAAAAAGAGAAGCCGTGACGACTTTATAAATGTTATCAATCTCTTTCTACTCTAATCTTATGAGAAGGTATTGTATTCTTACTTTTTTCGAAAACTAGTGGATTCGCAAAGTGCTTATATGCGGAGATGTAATCCAAGTTTGGGTGAACTTCAATAACAAATTCTCTTGTGTGTTCTTCTGATTCTGTTCTTTTATTATTATATTTTGTTACCGTGGATTGTTTGCTTGGGTTATTATTATTTTTTTTTGAATTGGTGCGCAATTCCTAATACCGTGTATCATTCCCATTGATCTCCATCATCTTGAATTATTGTCCTAGCTATTATCAATACAATAGTCGCCATGCTACTTTGATTCCCGTATATTTGATGCCCATATAAGAAAATACCCGATGCGACGAAAAAATGATTGGCAACATATAAATACAGGTCTCGTGGTAGTTAGATGATAATTACAACTTATTCAACAAATTGTATGACCAGACGTTACAACTTATTCAACAAATTATACGACCAGACGTTACAACCTATTTTCTTCCTGTTCTTAATTCTTTCCAGCAAATGACCCCAAAAAAAAAAAATTAGAGGATCAATAGGTTGGAGAAGCGTATTCGGGTAGCACGGTGCTTAATATTTGTTGATGTGGTGCCACAAGCTAATTAGGCGTCTTTACTTATTTTCCACGTTACTTGATAATCATTGTGCATATTACAATATGATCGAGGATGCTTCATCCGTCGGGTAATATCATATCGGCATATCATGTGAATAAATATTTTGAATTGAGTGGGAGATTATGTTTAATGACCATGAGAGTGCATTAGACAATTCGAAGGCGGTTTTAATACTATCTCTTTAGCTAGGTTTAGCCAAAAAGGGAAGTCATCTCTCTTTACTTGGGTAAATACTTGAAATTTAGAGGTATATTTCTGTTACCCCCTTACTTGCTGAGGATTGCAAAGGTTTGCGTTGTCGTGTAAGTTAAAACCGTAGAACACGAGTAACAGTGACATGAATATATAATAACAATATATATATGTACATATATGTATATATGTTAATGTGCTCGTAAGGTCTATATAATATACGGTCAAATCTAATCGAAAGGTCTAAGTTGGAGTATTCATTTAAGCAATTCACCGACAAATATATTTTTACCAGGATAAACTTATAACAATGTAATGTAATTGGCAAGTTTACAAGTAAAATTTAAATATTAGGAATGCATAGTAGGATATGATAGTCAACGTCTATAAGTAATAAATCCCATTTGGCTGAGGTCGCCAAATCTAAGCTCTCCTATAATTACAGCTTGTTAGGTCGTTCCTACCATTAGGACTCCTTCCATGACTCGGAGAAAAACTTATTGGGATATTTTGATATAACTTACCATTCAATTTTTGGGTATTTCAATATTAATAACTTACCATTCACCAGAATACGAAGTAGTTTTTGGGTATTTTTATATTATTAACTTACCATTGAATTTTTGGGACATAAATTGAAGGGAAGAATTACCCAAAAAAAAAAGTCCTAAACCTATTGGGTCAGATAGACTAGACTGGCAAAATTGCAAAAATTTTAGGACTCAATTGGTAAAAAATAAAAAAAATCGGCAATGAATTGTAAAGAAATTTTAGGAATTAATTGGCAAAAAAGTAAGATTTAGAACTGAATTGGCACAATTGTAATAGGTTTAATATTTTTTTTTAATAATTTTTCCCAAAAGAAAACAATGATTGTTCCACTCCAACACCATCGCTCTCTCACAACCGAACCTAGCAATTAAATTATTGACCTCATTTTTTTTTTCATTTCATTCAATTTCATTTCATTTCATTTCACATTATCGTCCATTTCAATTTGAATTGATTCAATAAACGGAGCCTGAACCTTTTTTTTTTTTTCCTTTTTTTTTCTATTTTTGGTTTCTATAATTATCAGTTTAAATTTCTTTTTTTTTCTCATAGGAAGTCTATCTACTTATTGTTCATTTGCGAAGTCAACCCTCTGAAATAAGGAAAAACAAAAACAAAACAAAAGCTGAGTCGTTACGTTTGACATTATTTATTGAATGAGATTACAAACAGAAATTACAATGACTAATATTTATTTAGAGATGCATAATGATTTTCAAGTTCAAATATTTGCCATTGATAAAGCAAATGTAATAGAAACCCTAACCACAAATCTTCATCAAAAAGCTTCAAGAAAATCATATGCTTACATGTCAAATATATTGCGCATAAGTAACTTAGAGGGATTAAATCATAATTTATGTTAAGTATGATAATTGTCGGGAATCCATGGATCTCTCACCTTCTAAATCAAAAATCTAACATAATTATGAATCCATCATCTTCCAACTAAGCTACACGCAAATTTTTATTCCGCAAATGAATAAAATCTTTACACATATTGTTAAGAACTTTTCTAGGGGCTGTTTCTCATTTTGTCCTTCAAGCGTCGGAATTTATTACGTTTGATGGTTTTTTTTTTTTATATCGAAAGTGTCCAGGCCAACGTCTGTACGGATCGCACACCTCGACTAATCCTCCGAGAGGGCTAGCGCAGCATCCCACCGCCACGACCCTCCACTTAAATCACTGACGCCTAGCGAGGTTCGAACCTAGGATCTCTCGTGAAAAGACCAAAGCGCAAACCAGCTGGATCACCGATGGGTGGGTTATTATGTTTGATGTTTATCTGAAACTAAATTTAGAAGTTAGATCATAAGAAAGTAATTCCCTATGCACTTTATAAATACATCTGAAGGCCGCCAGTCTTTGATTGGATGAAGAAGTCAATTTGGGGTTATTTGGTTGGCATGGCTATGAATTTCGGGTTAACTTATGGTGCTTCTGCTTGAGTTTTAACATTTACTAAGAAAGGTATTCCAAAGTTTGAACTTGCCAACTATAATTTATGTGGCTAGTGGCTACAAAAGAAAGAGCGAAAGGGATAGTTCAAGAAAAGCTCTATCTTCATTCCGCTCTTGTAGATTGTGGATTAATGTTATTCAGTCTAACTCAAAAGCCAGACATACAAGCTACAAGCTAGGGGTGGGACCAAAATATGCTTTAAACCTCTGGTTTGGCTTGTAGGAAGATTGTTGGATTACAAAGTCAAAAGCCGGCAGCAAACCTGCTGGCTATCGCCACTCCTTCTCCCCTTTAATTTGGTGCCAGCACGAAAATTGATTCCGACACAATCTCAGTTTGTCGACATTTTTTTAAAAAATTGACTGAATATTCAAATTCTTGATTTGATTAAATTGCCCGCCGTTGCAATTATATTGCCGTCGCTTCAAATCAAATTCATGCCTGCTTAAGAGAAAGAACATAAGAAATTGATGAAAGCATTACCCGCAAAAAGAGGATATCCCCGCCACAATAAAAGGAAAAGGGTGTGCGGGTGTGTGTGTTAAGAATGCATATTGTGAAGCCACTTGTCACACTACTTCATTTAGAGAAAGTGGCCGTGAATGTCCCAACTTGGCAGCAACATATTCAGTTAACCTCTTTATGGTTCAATGGAAAGGATGGCTTGTCGGCAACTTTTTCCACCCTTTATTTTAGTCAAGGAGAGAGCTAATGAGCGTGCTCGAATTAGCAAAAAGGTCTTCTCCGGGGATCATGTAAACATCACACCCACCCCATGCGCAAGAATGCCAAAAAAGTAGGTATGTTTTTCAATATTGCCTCCTTTTCAGCACAAGTATAGTCACGAACGTGTCAGTCGGTCACAATATAATCAATTATCCGTAGTTTATTGTCCCTACAAATTATCGTGTAAGGCATGTTGCACTCTCTAACATTCTAGACCTTTAAAATTGACCGATTGGACATTCAATTTTATATATTTTAGAGATTGGGAAAGCTTAGAAAGAATTGGGAGGCAGATTCGAGAATCACCATCATCACCTTCTTCTATAAATGCAAAAGAACAAGAAAAAAAAGGTCATCGGTATGATTTTTATTCATGAACACTTTATATCCGATTGCAAATGAACCACTAGCTGGGCGGCGCTTCATTATACTACCCCCATCATCTAAGTGAGGAAAAAAAGGAAGGTTAGTAATATACCAGTCTTATTCAAATGGAATCACTTTGAGCAAATTTTTTAATATGGTTACTAACAAATCGATAATGTATATAAAATTCCCAAATTATTATTATTCCGCAATTATATCAGCACTAGGTAAGCTACTTTTTATGGGATGGACGTGTATGAACAATACTCTAAAAAAAGAAGGGGTGGGGTGTGGTGTGGGGGTTTGGAGGATTATAGTTAGGGTTTGCTCATTATTATGTAATGGGTCCAAAACAAGAAAAGAATTGAAGACGACATATTGGCGTGGCCTCCTCTCAACGTACCACGCAACCCACATAAAGTTCTATCGAAGATGAAATGGGTAGAATATAGAGGACAAATGAACCCCACCGCAAACAAGCAAAGAAGGAAAGACGAAAAGAGAATGTTACCAAAAAGTCATTGCGTTTGTGTCCATTCAGTTCTAAATTTTTTAGTTTGATTAATTTTAGTCTTAAGCCTTTTGAAAATTTATCAATCTAATACTTCTGACCAACTTTGACCGCGAGTCACTGACATGGACACCAATAGTACCACGTAGTACGATTGGCGCTGACGTGAAAAATTTTTGTTATAATTTTTTTGAATATTGTGTAAATTTTTATCGTTGTTTATTTTCTTTTTATGTTTAAACAACACATTGCCCCTAGATCGGAACAACGCTCTCACGCGTAGTTGATAATTTACTAATGTTGGACACCCTTTTGCTTTTGCCAAAAAGAAAAAATCAGGACACGTCAATTAAAGAAGACAAAAAAAAAAAATTTATAGCACATCAACTTACGTTTACCTAATGTGAACTAGGAACAAGTGGAAGGTGGCCATGTTTACATCCTTTTTCCACGAGAAGTGCACAAAATCTCCAGCGCTATGACCCACAGAGGCCTCGACATACCTGTCATCACCATCTCTAATGTCTGCAATGATGAAAAACATTGGCTTGAAGAGCAACCTGGATCAATCGTGTCCTAACAAATGTGCTGGTTGTCTTGTCGATTTTGTTATTGGGAACCCGAGAAGAAAACGCAAATCCTTCGTCTTGCTTCATAGCGAGTGCAGAATCAATTCCTGACAGACTTTCTATGCCATGATCACCAACTTTCGAAGATAAGGAAAAAGGGTAAGGACTACAAGAAGTTGACAATTGTCATTGAACAGTCTCTCTCACAACTCAATCATTGTCGGTGGATGGAGAAATTACAAATATGCTGACTTTTGGAATATGGAAAACTCAGAAATTGGGTATTGGCCGTACTTATGCGTAGTAATTTAATTAAGACTCTATTTATTTTATAAAAATAAGATAATCTGAAAACAAAAATTCTGCAAAACAATAGCTTGCATCATTTATGAAAATAAATGAACGCAAAATATTCTCATTAGAAAAATATTTAGACGTAGATTGTTATCGATAATGAAAATATTTCTTATCAACAAACTATTTTAAACAATACAAGCGATCATTTTCTTTCAAATATTTTCCAGAAACAAATGGAGCGTTAGTGTGTTGTAGTTTATATGTAGTTATCGTAACTCGTTTTACTTATCATTAGTAATTTGTCTCTGTCAATGGTAAGTTGATTGTACAGTTCGTCACCTAAAAATGTTGATGCTTGGCGATTCACCAAATATTATTGTATACTACCAAAAATTGTTGTAAGCTGCAGTATTTATACTCAGTATTTTTCTCGAGAATTGTAATGTTTTTTTTATAAGTCCTTGTAAATAAAAACTTAGTCATCATCCTTTCTATAATTTTAACTTAAAGTCATGCAAGGTTGAATTTTCTAGCTTGTCATTTTTCATAAACACATTGTAGCAACTTGAACTTTTTATCTATTATGTGGGCTTTATATGGTACACTGGCGGTGTAAAAAAAAATCATTGAACGAGCGAGATTCAGGCACTAATACGTATAACGGTATAAGTTTTTTATTTTGGCAACTATATTCATTCCATTCATATGTGAGAGGCTTCATTTCACGACTGTCTATGTGAAAAGTTTTTTATTATAGCAGTTTATAAACATTACCAAATATATATATATATATATATATGTAAACCTATTGTGCAAACACTAATCCAAACCTAAACTTTCTGAAAATTTAGAAAAATTACAAAATTTGTCCATATTAGCATCGACCGCCAGCTGGCCCTAACTGGACCTCCATACCAACAATTTTCAGTTAAAATTGGCTGATATGACTGTACTGGCAAATTTTTAAAAGATTTAGGATTGGCCATATTGAAAAATTTAGAATTGAATTGACGTATATAGATTTAAGACTTTTTCGGTAATTTTTCCTAGCAATCTACACTATATAAATCAATATTTTTTCCCTTATTCTAAGTAACTTGCCTCTAATTATCGTAAGAGTTCTTTTACAGTACATAAAATCTAAATGAAGGAATTTCATTGGATGTAGTTTTTTAGTAGACAGTTAAATTTTTTTAAAACAATTTTATCCTTTTTCCTTTGGCAGTTTTTTTTTATCATCTTCAAACTTAAACTGCATTACAATATTAAAGCAATATGTAGGGCTAAATGAAAAAACAAAATCTGAGATAAATGACATTTTTGACTTGAAAATATAGACTAGTCTTGAGGCACGCGCATGATCGTAGACTAATTACATCTGAAAAATTGTGCAAATTGAGTAGTTACATAATGAAGAGAGGGTAGTGGGTAATTCTGCTTTTTATACAATTTGATGCAGGGTAATAGTGGAATAACCAAAAAAAAATCAGACAATTGGAAGGTTTGGCTTATTATAAAGACTAAATTTCTTTGGCCCAAAAAAAAAAAAAGATTAGATTTCAAGCACGTTCTATGCGCATGCTCGATTACTTCTAAGGTTCCTAATTTGTTATATTGACTTGCCTCGATCGGGGAAGTGGGTAGTTTTAAGAACATGTGTTTCAAGCACATGTCCTCTGACTTGTTGGCGGTATACTTAACGCACTAGCCACGGGGTCGATACGCACAATGCCTAGTATCAATCAGTTCCTATTGCTGATATAGCTAATTAGGGAAGTTTAAAGCAAAACAAAACGTGTTTTTGACATAATGTGCGTGTATATATACATATACATGTATTCAAGTCCCTCCTCCACTTTTTTTTGCCAAATATACATTGACATAGTTTGCCCTCCTTCCGAGGTGAAGTAGTTTATCAGTGGGATTGAAAGAAGTGATTAAAAAAAAAATCTATCCACCTTTCATGAGAGGCGTGCGATTTATTTATATGGAATGTTATAATGTGGAATAATTCAACTACAAAAGTAACTTCGAATACATCATCCCTCGTTCAGCTATGAACATGTAAGAGCTTTGTGTGCATGTTTTCGAAGTTTCTCTTTCCTCGGATTTTGTTAACATACAAGTCCAATTTCGAAGAAAATCGAAGGAGCTTCCTGAAGATTTCGCTCTCATAGTCAGATCTATGGTCGTTCAACTATTTTATTAGGTATAGCAATAGCGTTGGGTTGCTGAATCTAGACACGCACACCGAAAGGTAAAGCCATAGTAATATATGAAGATTCTGATTTGTGCTCATTACTAAAAGAAATTCGGTGATCGGCTGTCGATTTTGATTTTAAGAAGTCGTAGATTTACTTTTTGAACATGTGACTCATATCCTTGTTTTATGATTTGTATTGTTATCTAAAACTGGGATATGAGTCAAGTTCAAAAAGTAAATCTACTACTTCTTTAAAATCAAAATCGACACCGATCACAGAATTTCTTTGCAAAGCACAAATCAGAATCTCAATATTACTATTCTTAATTCTGAACCTGTATTGGTTTGAGTGTCTAGATTCAAACCCAACGCTATGCTATAATAATAAAATAGTTGAACGACCATAGATCTGATTATGAGAGGAAATCTTCAGGTCCTTCGATTTTCTTCGGGATGGACTATGTATGTTAACAAAATCGAGGAAAGAGTATTTCGATAACATGCAACAAAGCTGATTACATGTTCATACTAAACGATGGATGAATGTATTTCGTAGTTACTTTTGTGTTGAATATTTACATGTATAAATTCTTTTGTATAAACCGCACGCTCTAATGAAAGGTGAATAGATTTTTTTTTTAACACAACTTTCAATCCCACTGATAAACTCACTTCACCTCCGGAGGAGGGCACTATGTCAATCTATATTGGAAAAAAAAGTGGAGGAGGGACTTGAATTACATGTATTGGCCATAATACACGCACATTATGTCAAAACTCTCTTCGTTTTGCTTTAACTTCCCTAATTAGCTATATCAAGCAATAGGAAACTGATTGTATACTAGGAATTGTGCATCGACCCCGTGGCTAGGTGCGTTAAGTATACCGCCAACAAGTCAGAGGACATTGTGCTTGAAACACATGTTCTAAAACTACACACTTCCCCGATCGAGGCAAGTCATAAAACAAATTAGGAACCTTAGAAGTAATCGAGCATGCGCATAGAACGTGCTTGAAATCTAATCTTTTTTTTTTTGGGCCAAAGAAATTTAGTCTTATAAGCAAGCCTAACCTTCCAATTGTTGATTTTTTTTTTGTTATTTACACTATTACCCTGCACTCAAATGTAATAATAAAGTAGAATTACACCACGACCCTATCGTCATTATGCTAACTACTCAATTGGCACCAATTTTTCTAGATGTAATTAGTCGACGCTCATAGTGCGCGTGCCACAAGAGATCAGGTCATATTTCAAAGTACAATAAATCGCTTCATTTATCTCAGATTTTGTTTATTTAATTTAGCCCTACATATGTGCTTTAATATTGTATTGCAGTTTAAGTTTAGAACAGGATAAAAAAAAACTGCCAAAGGAAAAAAGGATTAAAATGTTAACAAAACTTTAAACTGTATACTAAAAAGTCTACATCCAATGAAATTCCTTATAGATTTTAAGATGTACACGACTCTTACGATAATTAGATGCAATTTTACTCTAGAATAAGGGGAAAAAATATGATTTAATAGTGTAGATTGCTAGGAAAAATTACCGGAAAATGTCTTAATCCTATATAGTCAATTTCAATTCTAAAATTTTTCAATATGCACATCCTAATCTTTTCAAAATTGCCATGAACGTGTACTAGTCATATCGGTCCCTGATTTTAACCTGAAAAGTTGTTGGGTATGTTTGTCTATATGTCTAGGTAGCACCAGATAAGCTGGTCGATGCTAATCATGGACAAATTTGTGTAATTAGTCTAAATTTTCAGAAAAGTCTTAGGTTTGGATTAGTGTTTCTGCACAATAGTGTTCCCTACATATATATATTTTTGGGTAATGTTTATAAAACTGCTATTAATAAAACCTGGTTGACACATAGACAGTCGTGAAAATGAAGCCGGTCAAATATTAATGGAAGAGGATAGTCGCCAAATAAAAAAATATATATACAGTTATACGTATTAGTGCCACTGAACATCTCGCTCGTCAATGATTTTTTTTACACCGCCAGGTACCATATAAAGCCCACATAATAGACAAAAAGTCTCAGATTTGCTACAATGCGTTATATGAAAAATGACAAGCTACGAAAAGTCAACTTGCATGCACTTTAAGTTAAAATTATAGAAAGGAGAGACAAGTTTTTATGTACAAGGATTTGTATATTAAAACATACATTTCTCCGAGAAAAAATACTGAGTATAAATAACCGCCCAGCGTCACAACAATTTTTTGGTAGTATCAAATATTTGGTTATGAAGCGTCCCAGTGTGTGGAAGCATCAAAACACAATTATTTAGAGTGAACCGAACTGTACAATCAAACCTGTTACCATATGACAGAGACAACATTACTAATGATAGTTTAAAACGAGGTTACGATAACTACATATAAACTCAACACAAATTAAGACGCTCCATTGTTTCTAGAATATTTGAAGAAATATAATCGCTGCGTAGTGTTGTAAAATAAATTTGTTGTGAGAAGCTTATCGATAAACTCTACGTCTAAATTATTTCGCTTAATGAGAATATTTTGTTCGTCATTTATTTCAATAACCGAT
>JAGVVM010003434.1:0-38318 GCA_019149425.1 Psidium friedrichsthalianum
ACCATCCAGCATTTACCTTTGTGGACCAAGCGCTCTGACTACTATAATATTATATTATATAATATTATATATATAGGAGTAATATATAAATTGTTTCCAACCTTGAAGCTTCAAAACAAGTTCATCACTCCGTCGCTCCTTCATCCTCGCCCTTCCTTTGAAAGCCTGTGCCCAACCAGACAACTTGCGCATTCCGTCTTACCCCGTAACAACACACGAACATCGCAAGAAAACAAGTTTTTATCTTCACATGTTTGTTTCATCTTCTTGTCATTCTCCCGGTCTTCACGACGTTACTCTCGGTTCTTGCCGTTAAGCTATCGCCATTTAGCTTTATTTTACCAGCAACTTAGTCATATAATTGGCCCGTACAAATTTTTCTTTTGGCGTGCTGCAACTGAAGACAAATATGGAGAGTAAGAACTTATAGCATTTGCAGTCCGGCTCTATCCCATTTCCCGCTAACCGGTTTGTTTACTCTTGAGCCGATAATTTCAATGGTTAAGGCATGTGATAATGCATCCTCCGCCCTTTACCTGCAAGCAATTGTCATAAAGCAAATTGCTCGTTTTCCTATCACTTTGAAGTAGGATTTGACCTCGGCAAGTTTGTTACGAGCGGTGCTGAAGCCGGTTCTACTTCCGTCCATCGAGGATCGCCCCTATGCTTGAGCCAAGTGTATTACGGGTCTTTCAGCTTAAGCTGCTCTCATCTTTTTCTGGAACATGTGAATGGCTTCATCTCCTTTAGTTGCTCTACGTTCATAGTGAACTCGGATGATCCTGTGACGTTCTTGAGTCTGCAGACAGAAGCGCTTCCGATGTGGCTAACTTCATTCTGGAATTCAATCCGCACTAACATGCGCCTTTGAAGGTGAATTGTGCTCTGATTCAGTTGAGTTTGCCACAATGATTTCTTAGTATGATCCATCTTTGGCTGCTTTCAGTCCTTACCCCTTCTGATTGATTTGTCAATACAGGCCAAACTGGACTTTTTCTTGGCAAGATAGTCATTTATTGTGACATGGTTGTTTTCTAGTTACAACTTCATGGGTTTCTGTTCGCACGACTCAAAGCTCTGCTTCTCATGACAATCTATGTTGTTTGGTTTTAAGAGTTCACTAATCTTCTTCAATCAGTGCAGATCAACGCCTGCAACGGATTTTATTTACTGCGACCAGTTCACTCCCAACTCTCTTCCAAACCCAAAATGTGTCTGCGCATAACTTCGTTAAACAAGGCCTTATAGCATAATGAATTTCCATCTTCAGTAAATTTTTATCTGCTTTCTTGATCCTTTTGTAGGTTTCTCACGTTCGGCTACTGATTCCGTATTGACAGTTATGATCACGATGCTCCTTTGGACGAATATGGTAAGAGATTTCGTTTTGTCAATCAATGGCATGTCGTTGACTCATGATCAAATGGGGGCACAACAGAAAACTGAATGCAGGTTTTATCAGGCAGCCAAAGTGGGGGCACCTCCGTAACCTACCCAAGGCAATCAAACTATGTGAAGATCATTTGGTCAGTGCCGAGCCGACTTATGTGCAACTCGGCTCTTAGTTAGAGGTGAGAATACAATAGCCTGGCTCCAATTTGGCAGCACAGAAAAGATTACAAAGCATGAGGGACGTAACATTAGTTTCATCAACGCAACCGAAGATCAAAATGGCATAAGGTCCTGCTATTTATCAGTTGTACATTTCAGGAAGCTCTGGCGCATTCTGAAAGCTCAGTGTATTACCTACAGAAGTTTCTTCAGCTCTCGTGTTAGGATAAATGATCCGCAGTTGACTCTCGTCTTAGTGAACTGATCTAAGAAGTGGCTTTTGCATATTTCCTTGTGATCCTTGAGCCTAACCTATTGGCAAATTCTATTGCCTCCAAAAAGCCTCTTACCGTCTCAGCCTGACTCGGAAATACTTCTATGCAGGCACACGTCTACTATAAGTCTTCCAAAGATGGGCAGCTTTTCTCACGAATTATGACAGCAGTCAAGATGCTACGGTCCGATTTAGCGGTGACCCGTACTTCCTTCCGCTTGGTCTGCGAGCATCCTTCCAGATTGCAAAACCGCCATCTATAACACTGCAAAGGTACAGAGACTTTCCCACTTAATGCACATCCATTAGATTATGTTTATCTTCCTTTTGTATAGTTTCTCAATCTACTGGCCTTTATTCAGTGACACAGATTATGGCACTGTTTATGAAACTCGACGCAAAAACAAGCACGATGCTTTTCCTGGTTGACTAGTTTGGAGTCTCAAACTTTTGTTTTTTCTATTCAATTTCTTATTTGGTTTCCCCATATTTGTTGGTTGAAATCCTTTAGCTGACAAATCTCCTGGAGCATGATCTGGTAACAATTGCAGGTTGCTTCACAAAGGACTGTTGCTGATAACTCATTTGCTCGCACCGCTAATGCACGCGACCATCGTCCTGGAGTTGGTATACAGAACATGTTGGTACCTGGGGCAACAATTCTTTTACTAGCCGGGGCCTATTGGAGAAAATAAATACGACAAAAGATACTAGACAACCAGGTAAGGCGCTTCATCCATGGATCTTGTACGGATCTTCTGAAACCATCCGATTTGGTTCTAGACCTACCGGTACGAAGTAAGTCAAGTTTAGGCAATTATAAAATCTCAGTACATTACCAGTTCGAAGGAGCACTTCTGCGGTCTCCCTAGTAAGTTACGTCCAGCTCTGTTGTACCCGTAATTATTCCAATTTAACGACATTCTGCGAATATTTTGTCACGACTTTTGGGTCGCTGCTGCATTTGCCATCTAATGCTTCTCTGCAATGGTGGCAGTACGTGGATGAGCATGGCGCATCAAATCAAGAGAAAGAAGGGGCCTGTTTGGTTCAGCATTTGGCCAAGGGACTTGGAAAATGCAAATACCTTTGAGCTAAAGATGTTTGGTGAAATGCAAATGTTGTTTGGTAAACTGTAATTGAAAATTGCATTTGAATGCAACTTTGGGGAAAATGCTATTTGGTAAACTTTTAAATTTAAAAAGTCCTTTCGTGTCCCAATTTAATATTTTTTAACTTTAATTTGTTTAAAATTAGGAAAAAAAAAACAAATGACTGCAACTTTTATATTTTCGTGTTGAGAGTAACGTAAAAGACACATATTAACAAATTTATAAGTGAAAAAAAGTCAAAATATGATGTGCGCAATTATATCAAAAGATCATTATAATAAATATGATTACATAAGTCATTGAGGATAAAAATAAATTTTCCTCAAAAAATTACAAAGATGATCACATAAGTCATTGAGGATAGAAATAAGTTTTACTCCAAAATTTACAAACCTCTTTAACTATTAAACTAATGGCTATTTCATCACGTAAACATGCCATGTCAGGGGATGCATTAGTATTTGAAGCACTAGCCCCCTTATCTATAGTATCACAATCAACTAAATATCCATTCTTGAGATCCAAATCTGCATCCTCAAAATCCATATCCGTTACGACATTTCTTTGTATATAGTTTTGCAAAATCATTATTGCTATGACAATTTGCACTTGCTTTTCATACGGATAACTTGGCATTTTTTTCTAGAATACGTCACTTCATCTTCAATACGCCAAAAGGCTCGCTCAATTTTTTACCATAGCGGGGAATGGGCACGGTTGAACTCTTCTTGATAGCCTATAGGTGAAGGACCTTGTCGAAATTCTAGCAAATGATATCTCACTTGTCTATATGGCCCCAAATAACCCGTGGGATTTGGATATCCAACATCTACAAAATAATATTTACCTACACAAATAATGTAAATTTAATTAACATGTGACTTAGATAATAAGTAAATGCTGCATAAAGTTGATAAACTATTAACTAATGAACCTGGAAGAGGATGGGGAAATTGTGCATCACGTCTTCCACGGCTTCATGGAAGACACAGGTATCATGAGCTTGTCCCTCCCAACCGGCAAAAGCATAGATAAATTCCATGTTAAAATTACATATGGCCAACACGTTTTGAGTTGTCGTTCCTTTTCGCCCAATAAATCGAATTTGATCATGCATAGGTATCACTACTAGGATATGTGTACCATCCATAGCTGCAATGCAATCCTAAAACAAATAACAGGAATATTACTTGATTTACAAAAGAGTTTGATTTTTATTGTATAATCTTAACCTACCTTAAAATATGGATAAAATCATCGATCTTTCTTGATCTTCTCTAAAACTTCTCGATATTGTCGATCGGTCGGTTGGATCAAATCTTTTGCCATATCACATACTTTATCTAAAACTAAGCTAAAGTGCCTACTAATGTTTCTCCTGAGCGCTAAAAGTGCTCTCGTGCTAACCTGTTACCCACACTGTGTCAACATATAAAGAAACATTTCAACTATTTCTGTAATATCAGTATTCCTAGATCCCTTAAGGCCATAGAGTGTTACACTAAGTCATGCGTCAAATTACTAAATATGCCTTATGCATTCGAAACATATTATAGCACCTTATCGGATTAGCATCTTCGCCCATCAACTCTTTTAAACATGCATAACCTGTGTATGATGAGGACATGCAAGGTTGTTTGCAAAGTACATTGCTTGACAAGCAATAGAAGCTTGAGTGACTGCGAGAAGATCCAAGAATTTCTTTTCCTCCTATTGATGATTTTCCCATAACTGCTTAACATCGTAACAAAATATTGAGTTAGAATGTGAGAAACAAAGAATAGTATTGAACATCCATCAAGATAAACAATATCGGCCCATAAATATGCAAAGTCAACCATGTAAAGAGAACACCAATTGAAAACAGTTCTTATATTAAAACAAATAATAGAAATTAGGTTCACACATAAAGCAAATAAAAATCTCACAAAGAAATAAAATAGCATAGTGAAGAGTACAAATAAGATACTACAACATCCTAGCTATGACTAAGCTCATCCATCTCAAACTTGAGATACTCGACTTTTAGTGCATCACTATTCAAGCTCATGAAAACTTACCAATTGTCTTTCTTTTCCTTAAATGTTTAATTGCGAAAAAGTATAACTTTTCATCTTGCACAATCTTAGGTATGGTATCCACCAATTGCATGAGGTCCTTGTAAGGACCAAATCCGTATCAATCTGCTTGAGATGTGGCATGGCTCCTACTTTCAACAGCAGAAACCATCCTTTCAATTTGGTTTCCAAGCTGTTATTGGCGTCATTCTCTTTTCTTTCTTTCCTTGAGCTTGCCTCATTGAAGTTCGCATCACTCTTTTACAGGTTTGAGTTGCATTTGGTTCAACAACATTTTCACCACCTTCAAACTCAAAATATTATCAGCAGATACATCAACATCAGCGATATTAGGTTGTGTGGCATCAACATCCTCAATACGTAAACTTGTTCAAGATTCCATGTGATTCCTCCGGTAGCAACTGTACTACTGAACATTCTAGTTAACAACATATCAAGATCAGGATGTATATCTTTCGTCCTCAAAGGCTTAAACCTACGATCAGCCTGTTATAATAATAGAGTATTTCAGAATGTTGTATCAATGAACTTGAATTTAACAAAAAGTAAAAGAAGAAGTGATATGAACCTAATTTTATCATCACGCCATTTATCAATCACAATAATGGTTTTCTTCTTTCATCCCATCCTAGTCCTGTTTCACTTAAAATTAGTGTCTTTTATCTTTCCATTCTTCTTTGAGGTTATTCCACTTACTCTTCATTTGAATTTTGTCATACTTTTACCCGTTAATTCCTCGAAACTTACTAATTATGACTGTTCATCCTTCCCTCTTGTTGTTTGCAGACAGTTGCCTTTTTCAGTTTCCTCAATACACAAGTTACAAAATATTTTCACATCTTCGATAGTCCAATATGCTTTTTCCTTTGATGAACTCGCCATCTTGTAATAATATGAACGTAAACGTAATTGAGAAGCACAAAAAATAAGATATAAAGGGTAAAGAGGTGCGAGGAAAAGGGAGAGGCTTGTTAAAAGAAAGCATTCCCCAGAAACCACTAGTTGCCTCACTTCTTAAAATATCAAAGTACGTATGTGATATTAGATTTTACACAAGGTATAAAATGCATACGAAAAGTTCTAAATTATCTTGGAACTTGTACGCACCCTCAAGTATATCTAGGTTCTAGATCTATGGAATCCACACACATGACAGAGGAGGAGGTCCTCAATGTCATCAAATTGCAAGTGCCTTCTTGATATGATGGTTTATTATGATTTACCCTTTGATATTTTCTATTTGGTCTTTGTTTGAATTGTACTCTGTAGTTAGAAATTGCATTCTAGACTAGCTAAATGACAAAATTTCTTATGAAACTTCTTGATGTGGTTGGTATATGAGACAGCATCACCAAAACGAAGAGTTGATCGACTCGTCAGTTTTACTCCTGCCAGTTATCACTTACCACTGATGACAGGCCTATCAAAACAGAACAGAGATTTTTAAGGCTCATTAATCTTGAAAATTGGTTGTTGGATACTAAAATGGAGTCTGCTAGATTTCATGAGTCTATAAATCGATGACTACCCCTAACACATGTTATACTGCATTCAATTGAGACACTAGACAATTTAATCTGGTCAACAATATCAAAGTAACATCTTATCACTAAAACTAGCACTCTTGAGTTAGCGGTGCTTCTAAAGCCTTAATATTCTCTAACCTCCAAATGTTCCTGAACTTTATCAACTGGAATCGAGTAAATTTGACAGCCTTGAGCACATGCAATATCAAAATAGTGAAATTTTGCCCAATAATCGAACTCATTCACAGCTAACCATAGTCCAACCAAACACAAAAGAAGCTTGAGCTAAAATTGCGAGAAAAAAAAAAGAACCGCAACACAGGACGAGGACACGCATAGATAGAACCAAGCACAGATGAAAATGAACTTGAGATTCAAATTGACATGAGAAACTAGAAAAAGAAGAAAAAGAAGGAGAAATCGAACCTCGATCTTGAATTCGAATCATAGAGAGTTTGCGTAGCAGATTGGAGCTCCAAACTTGGTGAGTGAGTCTTAGAGAGAGATCTATGCCAGTTAAACAACCATATAATGGAATAAGGTACAATCCATATAGCTTGAAAAAACATAAAGGGAAAGCAAGCAGTTAGCGAGGTAGATCTCTTCGAACGATCCATTGTTGATCTTATGGCCAAGCCAGAAATTTAGGGCAACATGATAGAAACAACAAATTCTTACCCGAGAAGAGATATGAGCGTGAAGTGTGTGATGAAGACAAAGCGAAGTCTCAAGGGGGAGGGACACGGCATCTAATAAGAGAGGAGATGGCGAGAGAGTCGTTGAAAGAGAATGGTGTTCTAGAAGGAAAAGGGCAAGAGTCTGATTTTATTGGTTTATGACGTTTTGTTTCCAAATGGGCACAAACAAGCATGATTATTGATGAATGATGGTACAATGGAAGTTTTGATATTTTCATTAAACAAGAAAATTGTTGCATCCCAAAATGTTGCATCTCGATGTAGCTCTTGAGTACATTGGGTCAAAGGGGTTTAGAGAGCATTTAAATGCACTTGCATTTGCCAATGTGAGTAAAAAAAAAAATACCCAAATAGCATTTGCATTTAGCCAAAGGACTTTAGAGTCCCCAAACTCATTTCAAATGCTAAATCAAACAAGCCAAGGTCTTTTGTTTCTTGTGAGTTTGGGACATGCGGCTCTTGTTTCCATTAACAAAAAGTCATCGATAAGTACTTTTTTCTCAAAATCATACTCGACACTGAACTCTATGTGATGTGGTGTCTTGTGTGCAAAGTGTATACTTAAACCAAATGCACTACCTAATTCAGAGTTTTAAGACAAGTGAATTACATGTCACAACTTAATCTTAAATGCTCATAATTCTGTTGGTTAAGTGTCGATGTTAAGAAATTTCAACTAAACATCAGAGAACTCCACTTGCTATGTAATTTTTCTCCATGATAAGCTATGCTGTCCAAGTGTGCAAAAATTGCAATCTTGATTTTACACTATGCTCTTGATGAGAAATATATAACTTTTAAGCTTTTGAACCTCTTCTTTTGATGTGTGCTTCTTGATTAAACTAAACATTTGTCTGCCTAGCTCCTTTATCGCATCGACTGATGCATGAAGCTTTCTTGTATCTAGTAGAAACTTGCCCACTATTTGTTTGGCACATTGCAAGATTCAAAAATGGAAACCACGATCTTGCAAATTTCTCCATGACTAAGAAAAATCAATCTTAACGATTTGACCAACAGGTAAAATGACCCTATTCACTAAAATCACAAAAATGAAGAACTTTTGCAAGAAAAGTGAGATTTTATGTTCCTTTTAAGGTGTCGCTTCTCTTCATCTTTCATCATTGTTCAATAGAACTACGGGCCTTGGTTTGACCTGTTAGGATGCATATGTGAGCTGTGTTAGAAAAGTCTTACATCGAAGAATTGATTTGGTGTTGACAGTTAATATGTCTATGTTGATCCATAACTCATTCGTTTAAATTTTTTTTAATGAAAGTGGGTCCAATTAGATATATTAACGGGTTTAGACTTGGGCTCTCTCTTGGCGATCTCCTCGGATGAAGGTACGATATTCTACTATGCGCTCCCAATAAATATTATTAGAGCCGATGATTGATTAGTGGATCAATCTTAATATGTAACGGTGTTTGATGAATATCTCAAGAAAGAAGGCCGGCGACCAATGCGATTTTCGGGCCGATAGGCATTATGGTGTAGTAACGCAGGCCCAACGGGCGTTAATAGAGATTCAATTTTAGATATATTGATACATAAGGATACTTTAATTAAGAGAGGAGCAAACCTAAAATTGGATCTCACATGTGAGGGGAGATTATTAGGATGCGAGTGTGAATTGTGTTAAATGATATTAGAGCTGATGATTGATCGGTGGCTCAATCTTAATATATATATTGGTGTTTGATGAATATCTCAAGAAAGAAATCCGGTGACCAATGCAATTTTCGGGCCGGTGGGCATTATGGTGTAGCAACGCAGGCCCAACGAGTGTTAATAGAGATTTAATTTTATATATATTGATACAGAAGGATACTTGAATTAAGAGAGGAGCAAACCTAAAATCGGATCTCATATGTGAGGGGGAGATTGTTAGGATGCACGTGTGAATTGTGTTAAAAAAGTTCCACATCAAAAAATTGATATGATGTTAAGCACTTAATATATCCATGTTGGCCCACAACTTATTGGCTTAAACTTTTAAATGAAAGTAGATCCAACTCGATATATTGACGGGTTTGGACTTGAGCTCCCTCTTGGTGATCTTCCTAGGCAAAAGTATCGGACTTCTATTGCGCTCTCCCAACACGACTTTCGAGGAGCGAGACCTTTCTCTGTCATCATTGATAAACTCGAAAATGGTAAAATCAATCTCTTTTATACATAATGGACATATCAAGTGAGAGATTTCTTCTAAAACCTTTACTTTGCATGCTGAGTATTATCATAAATTTCTCTTGACATTCGGAATTTTCCATGCTAATAGTGATTTATCAAGAACATTCCATTTCGTAACTTTTCTTCAAAAGGACGTGTTTTCCTCTTTGTCCTCATAAGTTTTATGGGTCCTATGGTTGATAACAGCACATGAAAAAATAGTAATATCCCTAAGCTCCTTTTGTTTCGCAGAAATGATTAGATGAGAAAAATATTTTCGTGAAAATTATCGCTTCTATCGATTACAAAAATGAATAAAAAAATATTTTCATCGTCCAAGAAAATATTTAGATGTGAATTGTTGATGATAGTGGAAATATTTTTCTTTGACTAATTATTTTAAGTTTTCTAAATCATTTATTTTCATAAAACAAACGTACCCTAAATAGATAGTAACCTTTTTTTTACTATTGTTAGTAAATTACCGGATCGTCGCTAATGGTAATAACTCGATAGAATACTCTTTAGTAATATCTCTTTACATGACATAATTTACTTTCGACAATCCTAACATGCATTGTAATTTACTCTCTATCTCAATAAGTCATTAAAGAGGTTTTCTCTTTCTTCTTTTCCTTTTGCTCTTTATGAAAGTACCAACTCTATTTCATGTTTTCTTGGCTTATTCTTTTTTTCTCCCCAACTTTCTTTAGTCTCTTCAGTCTAATTACTCTCTACCCAATGAGATACCGAGAGAGTGAGAGTGCTCTCCCCACTAACTTTCAAGTAGTTTCCACACCCTTAAAATCTATGAATACAGGGGCTCATCTTGTTGCTAATGGTGGTGATGGTGGGGATGACAACTGATTCAAGGCTGAGACTTGAGAGTTGAATAGATAAGTTACCAAAATTGTAATGATGGCTCAAACCCTTGGTTTGATCACTTTTGGTCCAGTAAAATGGAAGTCATTTTGTGTAATATTTTGAAGTTTGATCAAGTCAAAAATCAAATGGTTAAAGAAAAAGAAAAGAACTCTCGATCAAATAAAAGTAAAAGAGAACATCAGCTCAACCCAAGAGTTGCACAAAAATAGGAAAGAAGAAAGCGAGAAAAGAAAATGGAAAGAAGAGGAAGAAGAGAGGGAAAAGGAGGAGAATTTTCTCCAAGTCTTCCGACACCGATTGGCAACGTTGGATAAGTATTCGCATCTTTCGTTCCTCCTATCGAAGTAATTTTCAAATTTAAGACTCAATTTCAGATCTTTGTCGAGTTTGAGTTACTAAGTTTGTTTGAAGAGTTTTTGGACTATGTTTTTATGTAAGTATGAAATTTTAGAGTGTTCTGAAGCCATAGGATTTAACGGATCTAAATTTGACACTTTGGTTTACCTGAAACAAGATTTTCAATTCTAATGCGCTATACTATTACCCGAACAGTACATTTCAAGGATTGATATTTTTATTTTTCGATTGTCTTTTGGGAATTGACATATTAAGATTTTGTAGTACATTGAATAAGTTTCGTTTGGACTATAAGATGATGTGAAATAGGTATTGATGGAGGGAATTGTGGTTTTTTCAAATTTGGAAAGCAAGCTATCCATAGTGGAAACCAAAGAGTCTCTGCTATGGGCGAGCACCCACTGGCTCGTAGTTGTTATTTTATCATTAAATATATGTAAATTAGTTAAATCATCTATTATGATGGCATTTTACTCGTTTTTTATCCGTTTTTCGTACTTTTGAATAGAAATTCGGACGTATCAACTCAAGTAACAATCGTCTTTTGCTTTTGCCTTCATTTGGTGAGTGATACTATTTTTTTTTACTTGTGTAAACTCAGATTTTTTTAAGAATTATAAGAATGTATAATATAAATTTATAATATAATTTATTCCTTTGAAAAGAATAAAAAATGGTGTTTATAGCATTTTTATTGCATAAAATAGGATTGAACATTTACTGTTATTTTACCTTACAAAAAAAAACATTTATTGTTATTTTGTCTATTTGAGATAATTGTGATTATTTTGTACTATTGATTTCGAGTTAACTGTGATGTTCATACCGGTTTATGATATTGATGTTATTATGGGTTTGTGGTGCTCAAGATAACTATAAATCCGATTGAAGAGTTTGTGAGTATGCACATACTAATTTAGAATATACTTGTGAGCCGAGCCACCGGCATTATAGGTGGAAACCTTCCCAAGGGGGAAGTCTCAATCTCCTTTTGTCATGGACATTATATGTGATCACAGTTAAAATCTTCAATGAACAAATCATTGACATGTGTTTTTGATGAGATAAATTAATATATTAGACCATTGATATATTTTTTTAGTATTAAATGTGTATAGTGATTGTTCGATCCACTTAAAAGAAATGTGTTACTCATTGAGCAGTGTTAGCTCATTCCTTTCATTTTTCTTGTCTTCTGGTTTAGCGAGTCGCAAGTAGAATGTGAGCAATTGTTAGCGGATGATATTTTTGTTAATGAGAGTTTTGGTTATAAGTTATAAATTAGTTTTAATTATGATAAGCTCTTTGAGTTGTTAGATATGTTCATCTTTTAGTAGAGATATGTGTATATCTGTTGATAGTTTAGTATCAAATTTTGATTTTGTAACCAAAGGACTTCTTAAGCTAGTTGAGTTTTGATTAAGTTGAGATTGTGTCTTTTTGAAAAAGGGATGATCAAGTCATGACACATATTATTGTGGTTTTAGGGTGTAACATTTCAAGATAAAAATGACTTGTCATAGGTCATATTATCCACCACCAGTGTTTTCTTGCCAAATAAACCTGAAAAGTGAAATGTATTTACTATCGAAAAGGGAAAAACTAGGATTATGCTACAAAATGGGAGAAGATACTACAACCTTCAAAAAGGTATTAAAAAAAAAGAAACGCAAAAAATGGTAAATCATTTTGCTTCCTAATTTCATCAGAGAAGAAAGCAGGATATAACATAGCTATATAGGGATTGAGGGAGAGGGAGAGGTAAAGGTTAGTATAGGTGGAGTCAAATTCATTCACGTTGAGATCGAGCCCCTTGGGCAAGATTTGATGATGATCATGGGGATGAGAAGGGGGCTTCTTCTTCCTCTTCTGTACACATTGGACTCCTCTCTCTGCCTCCTAGCCATGATCAAATGCCACTAATTCTTGACCGTATTATTGGTCCATCCAAGAAATGATCGGGCAATCATGGCCCATTTGTTCCCGTGCTCCTTTTAAGCAGTCAAAAGCTTAGCCTTTTCTTCCTCCCTGAAAGCTCTCTCGTTGATTTGTAGATCTAATTGTTCGTACCACCTACTTCAATAACTTTTTTCTATAGAACACCAAAAAAGCACAATCATCAACTAGCAAAGATGGTATCTCAAAGCATAAGAGAACTTAGTAAAAAGAGATCTCTAGAATGTATCTGATCTTCCTTGAACATGTTCTGCTATTAAGTTTCAATTTTGAGGTCCAAATCTTGTAAAAAGATCTTTAAACTTGGCATTTCAACTGGTTTCTAATGCTCTCTTGAGCAAAGCTTGATGTGTCCTCCAGCGAAAAGGGACTACAGCTTTCATTTCCCTGTTTCAATTGAGACTGTGTAATATTTTAGAGTTTGACCAAGTTAAAGGTCCAATGGTCACAAAAAAAGGAAGTCTCATTCAAATAAAAGGAAAGGGAATAGTAGGTTAGCCCAAGAGTTGCATGCGAACAGGAAAGAAGAGAGAGATAAAAGAAACGGAAGAAGAGGTAGAAAAAGAGAAAGGAAAAGGACAAAGGTTCTTTCCATGTTGCCTCACCAAGCCATCCCAATAATTATTAGCAATTTTTGGTAAGTGATTACACTTTTCGTTTTTCTTATCGAAGTAATTTTCTGATTTATGACCCAATTTCGGATCTTTTTTTAGTCTTAGTTGATGCGTTCATTTAAGAAGTTTTTGAGCTGTATTTTTCTATATGAATGAAAATTTAGGATGTTATGAGGCTGTGAGATTTGGATTTTAATTTGACGCTTTGGTTTGCCCAAAGTAAGATTTTCAATTTTAGTGCACTAAAGTACTGAGCGAACAATACATTTCAAGGCCCGATATCTTTATTTTTTTAATATCTTTTGGAATTGGTCATACTAGGACTTTTGTAATACATTGAACAAGCTTCATTTGGACTATAAGATGGCTTAAAACGGAGCTCGATGGAGGAAGTTATGGTCTTATTAATTTCGGAGCACAAACTGTTCATAACGAACAGCAAAAGGTATCCAGTATGGGCGAATTTCTATTGGCGCATAATTATCGTTCTATCATTAAATAAGTGTAAATTAGTTGAGTCATCCATTAAAGTGGTACTTTACTCATTTTTGATCCGCTTTCCTTACTTTTGAATAGGAATTCGAACGTGTCAGCTTGAGTAATCATCGCATTTTACTTTTGCATTCATCTAGTAAGTGATACTATTTATTCATTGATTTGTGTAAACTCATATTTTTCTAAGAATGATAAGAATGTATAACATGAGTTTATATATGATTTGTTCTTTTGAAAAGAAAGCAAAGCGTTGTTTAGAGCATTTTTGTTGCATAAAACAGGATCGACCATTTATTGTTATTTCTTTACCAAAAAAAAATTACTACGATTTTATCTATTTGAGATGGTTTGTTATTATTTAGTACTATTGATTTTGAGTTGATTGTAATATTCATTCTGATTGATGATATTAATGTTAATAAATTTTTGGTGCTCAAGATAACTGTAAACCCGGCTGAATAGTTTATGGATATGCACATACTAGTTTAGAATATTTTTGTAAGCCAAGCCATCTATATTATTGGTGGAGACCTTGCTAGGGGGAGTCTTGATCGTCTTTTGTCACGAGCATTATATGTGACCACGATTAGCATCTTAAGCATGAGATTAGTCAATATATAGATAATTAACATGTGTTTTTGATGAGATTAATCAATGGATTAGACTGTTGATACTTGTTTTTAAGTATTAAATATGCATAGTGATTGTTTGATCTGCTTAGAAATAAAGTATTACTCACTAAATCATGTTAACTCATTCAAGTGGCAAGTAAGACGTAAGCAATCGTTAGCGGTGACATATTTATTAGTGGGGGCATTTGAATTTGAGTTGTGAGTTAGATTTGGCTATGATGAGCATTTGAGTAATTGTTAGAGGTGTACATCATTTTGGTAGAAATGTGTGTATATCTGTTGATGGTTTAGTAGTAAGTTCTGATTTTATATTTGAAGGACTTCTTTATTTAGTATATGGATGTACTTATTTGATAGCAAGTTGAGTTTTTATTATTGAGACTACATCCTTTTGAGAAATGACAGTCGTGTCATGGCTCCTATTCTAGTGATTTTGGGGTGTGACAAATTGAACCTTTGGTCTCGAGTACTAAAATGTAGCCATTTCTCGCATTCGGCTTTTGAATTATTACAAGTTTCTCAGCACTCTCTCACGAGGTGGTTAGAATCGAGTATTGAGTACTCATCGTCGAAAGGCTCCTTAGGAGGATCACAAAGAACAAAGAAATGAAAAAAAAGTCACAAGAAAAGAGAGAAGAAGAGAGAGTAGAAGTGCAAGTCAAAGCTTTGGTCAAAATGTTAGGCACATGGATGTGGCTCTCTCTCTCTCTCACACACACAGAGATCTTATATAATAATGAAATGAGATTTTTGATACGAAGGATCTGAGTTAATCTGGGTCATCGGTTCTTTTTTTTCCCCTTTCTTTTTGTTTCGTGAAGATAAGGACATTTGTATATTAAAAGAGGGAATTTTCCACATGAAGAATATAATTAAGATTACTGTGTACCGATAGTATAGTAGCCGTTTGATTCGTTGTTCATGATCATCATCGTTTTTTTTTATTTCTATTACCTCGTGCAAAGAGACTTTTCATTTTTTTGACGCATGGCAAGGCCACCTACAAATGAATTAAGTAGTTATATGAAACATAGAATTGGAAGTGATTATGTAGAAGAAGTTGGGGCCAATGACTGGACACATGCACTCACACCCTCTTAGTTATCTTTGGGAGAAATTAACTTTAAGAATTTCACTCTTTCTGTTACCCAAATCGACTCAACCTTTCATTTCATTTTTTATATTTTTCCAAAAAAAAAAGGAAAGGAATTTAAGGCTATGATTGTTTGTTAGTCTGATAATCTCCATTTTTTTTGTCAAACTGATAATCCCCATTTGAGTTAGGATATAGTAACAAGTTATTATATTTAGTATTTGGCAATGTCCTCTAGATTGAATAAACCTAAATATATTAGGTTAAATGTTGAATAAGTATTGATACCTGATTTTTAATCAATCTTTTTTAGAAAATTAATTAGAAATCAAGAAAAATTCATAAAAATTGAAAAATCGACTTTGGAGCCCTTTGCGAAACATAAGGGAACAATTTCGAGCAATTTTTTTTGAATTTTTGCTGAATTTTGGGAATTTCTTTTATTTAAAATAACCAAAAATTTAAAAAAACACAAATGAGGTCCAAAAAATCTTTTAAAAAAATCAAAAATACCAAATAATAGTTGATGGTAATGCGCGTTTTGGCTATTGATTGGAGATCTAATCGCGGCTGTGAACAGTATTCGTTGAAGAAGTGAGATCGACTGGTGACGTCGGCAATGGATGTTGATGGCCGAAATGATTTGATTAACGGGGGAGGATGTTGGTCACTGTGAGCCTCTGTGTTTTGCTCTTGGTGAAGGTTCATGAGGATGAAGACGACCAAAAAAAAAATTAAAAAGAAAAGAAAAGAAAATAGAATAAGAGAAAAGAAACCCAGGCAAACTGCAATGGTCTTAAGATTTAGACCGTGGGCTTAGTTCATTTCAGGCTAGGATGGGCGTGTACGCTTTAATCTGTTTAGGGTCATGGAGTTGCGGAGCTTGGGCTTTGGGCTTGAGGTACATGCTGGCCTTAGGAAAATTCGAGTTGGACCATAGCAATTTTGTGTTCAATTCCTTTTGTGCTTTTTTTTTTTTTTATGTATTTGGTCCCACTGAGTGGGCTCATGTCGGGAGCCCAATTCGAGTGTGCACCTGGGCCATAGAGGTCTAGGTTTGGTCTAGACCGGGTAGGGTCCTTGGATTCGGCTCAATTCTTTTCGTTTTAATAATAAAATAAAAATTAAAAATATTTAAAAATTTTGAAAAAATATAGGAAATTACTAGAATTACCTTATTTTCCTAATTTCGATCTTAGATTCTCCTAGAAAATGACAATTTTTTCCTTTTGAGCAGGTTGTCCCAAATTGAAATCAAACCTTAAGTGAATACTTCTCTAAGCCCTTAGGGTTTTATTAGGATCATTCGATGTGATTTATCCCTGCCATTAACTCCTTGATTGTGCACATTATATGCATTGATTGTGATTGATAGAACAGACTCACATCTGCATGACTACATTAGAAAAATACCCCAATTCCGGTACTAAAAAGGCGTCAGTGGAAATACTAGTGTAACCAAGCCCTTGAACCCTTAATCTCTAGTTGCGTAGGATTGAGCAGTATCTCCCGACTGCTTGGTAAGATTTTTAGTTTGCCTTCCTCAAAGACCGATGGCGAATTCTTTTGCATGTACACTTTACATAAGTCACTCAATCACACTAAGATCGAACTTGATAATCGGTGGCAATTGGTATGGACCTGGGATGGCCTGAGCTAAGCTCGTCTTGAAGGCTTAGTAATCTATTAGCCCGATCGATTTTCGAGATCGGGTCGTGACAATAAGAAATCTTATTGGGAACCTGGATGGATAAACCTCAATTGGATCAAAACATTTAAAGTATAATTTAAAAAAACCATGTTATCTTCAAGAATGGAGTGATGGAGATATTGCTTCACTAGCCACCACGCTAAGACCGCCACCACCGCGTCCATCATCATCAGTTCATCTTCCCCGCCAACTACTGCTCTCACTGTCATTAGCTTTAATGTTAAGTGGCACTCGAGCTTCATTTGCGTCATCCCCTCCCTGCCGTCACCTTTCATCTCTACATCAACTAGTGCTGACTCATTTACTAGATTGGTTGTGCCCACTTGTGTCCCTCGGTGACTCAACAATGTAATGACGTGTCTTTATTGGCGTCCAGATCGCCTCTTGCGCGATGAAGTTGAGCTAGAACTACTCCTTCGAGGCGGTGGTTCTCGCAAACCTGGTGGTCAAGGAGACGAGCGGAGGGAGTTGAAGAGAGCACGTTTGAGGATGATGGCAAGAGATCTTAGGGGGAAGATCTGGAGATCACTTGAGACTGTGCTGACCAAGTGGGATTTCCAAAAATTTTAAAAATTTCAATGCTATCTTAAGTTACACCCTATATATGACGTAATTTTCCATAATCTAGGAAATTTCTAATCCCACCTTATCCGATTTTATCACAAGACAGATCTAATGACCAAATGGGAGCTAACTTCTTCAATCATACAAGAGGAAAAACAAATCAAATATTTCGCTGTTTGAAAATACTGTCCCCAAAGTATATGGTAAATGCATGCTTCATCGGATTTTAGAGCGTAGGTCTCATAGCTTCTAAGTTATGTTGAGTTCGAGAGTTCGAGCCTCTCTCACCCCATTCCCTTTCTTTTGTTATTTTTATTTTGATTTTTATTATCATTTCTCTCGCACATAAGTTCGAGTTAGAATCGTTATCACACCATCTTGTTTTCCAGATCTAACTATCAAATGCACGAGTCGAAAACAATTTAGCCAGAGGATTCATTATGGAAGAGCAAGAGATCTTCAACCCTCTCAGTGCCTCTAATCATGGATTATATTAGTCATTTACTCAAATATTCTATTAAACACTAACTTGAATTAACGAGACACCGACTGGTAGAGGTGAGTAGGTGACTGCTGAAGTAGTTTTTCCCAAGTCAAAACAGAGAGGACTTTGCTTCCTCTGCTCTTGTCTCTCCCTCTCTCACTGAAGACATCAAATAAGAGAGAGAGAGAGAGAGAGAGAGAGAGAGAGTCCATTGCCATTTCTCTCGTTGAATGGATGAAGCTTCCTGGTAACCTCACTTCACTTAACATATCTAACTCGTCTTCATCATCTTCATACACACTCTCTCTCTCGTTGAATGGAAGAAGCTTCCTAGTCACGTTGCTTTTACCTTGATGCCTTGTGGAAATAGTGTTACCAAGTCTTAGCTGGGATGAGTAAGGCGCTAATGTGAGTAGCTTGCATTAAATGAATTTGAGATCAAAGTGCATCCAAATCTTTGTCATCATTTGGTCCGGTGAGATTCACGCCGATGCCCTATGGACAACCATGCCCCAACTACCAACCATGCCTTATTCTTATTCTTATTCTCATTCTCATTCTCATGCGAAAAATAAAATAAAATAAAAAAAGAAACAAAGAAAAAATAGCAAATATTGTCTTTGCCAAATGAAACCTTCACCAGATGCAACTATGCTTCGTTCCCCCTAAAAAGACAAAAAACAAGCAAAAGGGATTTAACATGTGAAATTATGGAAGCAAGGTCGATTCCCCCCCTAAAAAAAAATAAAAAAAAAACCCCAAATACCAAAATTTCATTTATTTCGCAAAAAATAAATAATTTAAATTATATTTTGATTAAATAATAATTTGTATCTTTTACAAATGAACGAAATTCTTTTCATGGTTCAAAAAATTTATTTAGACATAAATCATTGTTTTCGTTAGCAGGGGCAATACACATGACCTTTTAGAAGGTCAAAAATGTCTTTTACCCCTGATTTGAATAAAATAAAATAAAATATAGGAACCAAATTTCGTACCTGAATCTCGGACGGAGTGAGAGGACGTAGCCCTCAGGACAGGCAGATTTCCTTCCTCCTCCGTTCTCCTTCTCCCTCTCCTCACCGAAGACATCGAAATACCAGAGAGAGAGATTCAGAGTCCATTGCCAATTTCTCTCGCCATGCTCTCGTTGAATGGAAGCAGCTTCCTGTACCCTCACATCACGTTAACACATTTGACTGTCTCATCATCTTCACTCTCTCTCTCTAGCTTCGTCTCCACATCAAAAACCAGAATTTTCAACTCACCTTCCCAGTCCTCGCCCGTTTCGAATCGGACCATCTCAACCCGATTTTACCTCTCCATTTTCACTTGATGGAAACTATCTGGCTGTTTTATCTTCGTTGAATCTCTTCGTTGCTTTTCCCTTGTGTGGTAGCAGAAGAATCCGAGCATCGCAAGTCGTGTAGAACATCCAATTGATGGCGCAGAAGAGAGAGACCCCGTCGCCGGTCGTCAATGTGCGATCGAAGCCCAACGGGCGTTGCCGAGTGGCGAGCTGACGGGAACGGCAGCGTTTGGTGGACGGCGCATTGGACGAAGACGGCTCCTCCTCTTCTTCTTCAATTCGGTCCTGGAGGTGGGCTCGATTCCACCGTCGGTGGCAGGCGGCCCCGACGTGTTACGGTTGAAGACAGAGCCACCGAGGACCAGGCTCGCTCAGCCTTGGGCCGTATATGTTGCAGGTTGGATTCGTTCGTCTTAGGTTTCGATTGGTTCCGATGCTCTTTGCACTATTTGAGAATTTTTATACTGTTTCTATGCATTTAATGTTCATATTTTCACCGATTATATTTATGGACGCTATAATTATTTTAGATGGAGACGACATATTTAGGAGAATTGAAAAAGGGTATATTGTAATTTTCCTTTTTTTTTTGGGGGGGTGTTTTTCGAAATCAGTTTAATGTATGGAAAAGTATGTATGGTATAGATAATTATTTTAGCGGGGACGCAACTATTCAGGCGAGAGCATGCCCTTGGATAGCCCGTACGAGGCCAGCGAAGAGGCGGCCTCCCACCATCAAGAAAGAATGGCAAAAAAAAAAAAAAAAAAACAGAAAAGAAAAAATATAAATGACAAAAAATATCCTTGGCCAGGTATTTCTTTAAAATAAGGTCTACTTCAAGTTTATTTGAGAAAATGAGAAACACTTCGTATCTTGATTTGTGAATTTTGACCGTAGAGAATGATCTGACCAAACAAAAAAAATTGCTGCAAGAATGACGGCACTTCTGTCAGGCTGCTCCGGCAACAAATTCCAAAGCAAGACTTGTACTGTTGTTTATGGCACCGGGTGCTCTATTATTAGAGATATTACAGAGCTGGTCCAATTCGAGATGATAAAGGTGCTGGCTGGTGGCTTCCTGGAAATTGAGTATTCTGTTGATGTTTTCACAAGCCAGGGAGGTTACAGACTACGAAATCTATTTGCTGTATTTACAGAATTCATCATAAACAATTTTCAAAATATACCGCAATTGGTGATGACAAAGCACCTAAATTTGCTTCTTGGAAGACTGTCTTTTAGGAACTAATAATGCTGCACAAGGTCCTGAAGTTCAAAGCATCTGGTTCTGCATTTTCTGGATGCATGTATTCAGTATATTGAATTCATTGGAAGAATTAAAGCTGCTATTCATCTGTTATCTCATGCATTACAGGAGTAGAACAGGAGGTTAGAGAGAAGTTGGAGTGGGTAGCGATTAGGAGGATTTGAGTGGTGCTCGTTTGAGGTGATTTAGACACGCAGAAAAAAAGGTCTTGACAAGCTCAGAGGTAAGTGTGACCTGTGCTTGGAATACAGGTTTTGGATGGACACAGAGAAAGATTCTGTGGGATATAGAGAGATTTATACTAAGTAAGACTAACAGGGACGTCCTAATAGAGCACAATAGGGCAAAGGGATCCAACCAGCCCAGTCTGTTGGCATGGCTTCTGCAAAATTCTATGGTCTGTAAGCATAAATATGAGTTTTATATGCTTGCTTCTCTATGCGTAGCTTTGTTTTCTAATGAGCAAATTTTCTCCTTTGTCAGGGGGTATAATTTGCTTCGAGATCCAACCACAAACAAAGCACTTGCCCTTTTCTGAAAAAGAGAGAGACGGCACACTTTTTTTTGTTAAAAAAAAACCCTTTTTACGCGGTCTTCTCCCCCAATAGAATAGTTGTTCTCAAGATCTTCAGGTTAGCTACGCACTGTGAATAAATTCTTTTTAACAATTTTACTGCCCCCTTCTGCGTGGACATTTCATTTCGGGTCATTTCACATATGACATTTATTGCGACTTAAAAATGTCAGGTGAAGAAGCCTAATGCACAACCTCCGCCAGTTACCAAGTCCCCACTGCCAAAAGTACATCGGCAATGATGGATCTTCAAGTGAGTTTATGTTTCTTCCTTCTTAAGGGAATTCAGATTTTCCAACTTAGGGATCGTGTTATGTGCATTCCGTCTCTTGACTTTGTCCATCGATCAAGCGTCCCCTCAAAATTTTTGGGAACTGGCTATCTGAAAAGTCTTTCCTTTGATGTGCTTCTTGTCCGTATCGTCACTCATCTCAAAATTAGAGGATTTATGCCTTTTCATGCGCTTTATAAAAATTGTCTGCTTTATTCAATCAGTGAGTAGACCAAGTATGCTTCCTGCGTTCCTACTTTTGGAAGGAGCAATTTCACAGGAGACAAGCGAGAGGCTGTTCTACAAGCTTCTTATTGACCATGTTGAGGAGCTTCTTCCTGTTGTCTACACTCCAACTGTAGGTGAAGGCTTGCCAAAAATATGGGAGCATTTTCAGACGAACTCAGGGTCTCTTTATCAGTTTGAAAGAAAAGTATGTCTCTATGTCTGCTGACTTCGTCTATTGTGGATTCTGTTTTCCTAATAGACATTCCCTTGCATTCGTCTGGTGTTGGATGATATATGGTACTCACAAAAATTTATCTTAGGGGCAAGATCTTTGAGGTCTTGAAGAACTGGCCACAGAGAAACATTCAGGTTATCGTTGTGACCGATGGTGAACGGATCTTAGGACTTGGAGATCTTGGCTGCCAAGTATATGTTTTCATTGACTGTCTCTCTCCTTCACATACACGTACTCACTTGCACCCCAAGGACGCGTGCACGCCCGCACTTATTCTCACATGGCGCAATTGATAACTGTCTCTAGAATTGTCTCTTTGCTAGGGGATGGGAATACCAGTAGGTAAGCTTTCATTGTACACTGCTCTTGGAGGAGTCCGGCCTTCTGCAGTAAGTTATGCTTCTGTGTCAATATTATTGTGAAATATACTTGAGTCAAGAACCTGTTACATCAAGTGTCCTGGAGCCACCATTAGGTGCTACGTTTTCTTTAAATAGACACTAGATATCACTCTTACCTTCTATCTATTGCTACAACAGGCTTTAGTGAAATTCCGTTTTGTGGAATTTGCAGTTCTTACTTCACCAAATGATGCAAAAAAATTA
This sequence comes from Psidium friedrichsthalianum, assembly GCA_019149425.1. NCBI lineage: Eukaryota > Viridiplantae > Streptophyta > Magnoliopsida > Myrtales > Myrtaceae > Psidium > Psidium friedrichsthalianum. The sequence continues at coordinate 22,699 of JAGVVM010003434.1, forward strand.
CGTGTACATTTTATTTTTTCCAGACAGTTTGCATTTAGAATGAGACGGCAGTTAATAGTGTCATTTTTTATTACTTTGTGATGCTTCTATCTGCCAATGCTCTACAAATGCTGAACATACATATGGAAAGACTATTAGCATGGACTATATGAAGGTTTTAGATGTTTTATTTTGTTCACGGCAAACCATGTCCGGAACTGAGTAATGGTGGTTATGTTTGTCCAATCATTTTTCTGTGGACACTTATGATGTCTGTACATTCTATCATTTTACAGTGCTTGCCTGTAACTATTGATGTGGGGACTAATAATGACAACCTACTGAAGGATGAGTTCTACATTGGGCTCAGGCAGAGGAGGGCAACTGGGGAGGTCTGAGTAGCTTTTAGCACTGGAATTATCATTTGTTTACTTCATGCAGTCACACGTTATGCAATGGGAGAAATCTGAATTAGTATTCTTCTTTCAGGAGTATGCTGAGTTTTTACATGAATTTATGACTGCAGTCAAGCAGATTTATGGGGAGAAAGTACTCATTCAGGTTTGACTCTCATTTTATAGTTTGTGCTAGTCGTCATTTTTTTCTTCTTCTTTTTTTTAATTTATGGATACCTCATGCCTTAAAATAACTTTTGTTGCAGTTTGAAGATTTTGCAAACCACAATGCCTTTGAGCTGCTTGAGAAGTATGGGACTACTCATCTTGTCTTCAATGATGACATTCAGGTGAAAATCATAACTCCCTAGTTGTGAGTCGAAACATGTCTATTTACCCTTCTGCTACTTTGCTCCAGGGAACGGCATCTGTGGTCCTTGCAGGGCTTATTGCAGCACTGAAGTTTGTTGGTGGAACCTTGGCAGATCAACGATTCCTATTCCTCGGTTGCGGGGGAGGTTTGTTCTCAAATTTTGTCATGAGAGCTCTTAATTTCTTTTCAAGTGGCTCTGTGTATCAGTATAAAAGTCCTATAGTCTGCATTTATGTATTATGGTTCTGCTTCCATTGGAGTCATTGGAAGAATTCAAAGTTGCACAAATTTGCTCCTCTTCTTATTTCATTAGCTTGCGTATTTATAATATCTGGCATGAGGAAGTTCTGCCGTAACTGGCGCATGTTACAGGCTGGCACTGGTATAGCTGAACTGATGGCCCTCGAAATGTCAAAACAGGTCAAAACATAGCATTCTACATTTACTTGAGTATTCACTTTGAGAAATTCTGGACGATGATATGACATACAAAACGTAAGAAGATATACCCGATGTTCTTTGCAGACAAATGTTCCAGTGGAGGAAGCTCGTAAGAAAATTTGGCTAGTCGATTCGAAGGTAGTAAAATGCACTGTTTTCTTTGTGAATTGGATCGCTTTAGTTGTTATAATCCATCCATTGGCAAACCATTGCATGTGTTCTTCTGCAGGGTTTGATAGTCAATTCACGCTTGGAATCACTCCAGCTTTTCAAGAAGCCTTGGGCTCATGAACATGAACCTATTAATGAACTTGTGGATGCAGTAAAGGTTCTCTCTCTCTCTCTCTCTCTCTCGAGCAAACGCGGGCACGCACTTGCTTTGATGTGCATGATGCAGGCACCGGATATATGAACTCAGGCTAATCTCAATGTCTCTCTTTGGTGTCGAGGGTTCTTATTCTAATGATTTCTTATTTTCTTAGTCAATCAAACCAACGGTGTTGATTGGAACATCAGGAGTCGGAAGGACATTTACGAAAGATGTGGTGGAGGCTATGGCTGCACTGAATGACGTATGTATCTCTTCTGCCCACTTCACCTGCCCTCTAAAGGTCAAGACGCTTAATTAGATTCGTCCGGGAATTGCAGAAACCCATCATTCTCTCTCTTTCCAACCCAACTTCACAATCTGAATGTACAGCAGAAGAAGCTTATAAATGGAGTCAGGTAACATAATCAGTCAAGTCCCGTCTTACCAAAATTTGCATCTCTCTCTGTTCCCGAAACATAAATATGCCCGTTACCTTGTTGGTTTGATTTATGTTTACTGTGTTTTCTGTTCTTGCAGGGCCGCGCTATATACGCCAGTGGGAGCCCATTCGCTCCCGTTGAATACAAGGGGAAAACTCTTGTGCCTGGCCAGGTCTTTTAACTAAGAGCATATATCTCAACTCTAGATGCGAGCACATGAAATCTCGGCGACTGACTTCGCTGTTATTTTCTTCTGTTCCAGGCCAATAATGCATACATTTTCCCAGGACTTGGTCTAGGCTTGATAATGTCTGGCGCAATCCGTGTTCACAACGATATGCTTTTGGCTGCCTGTAAGTGCACAATTTTAGGGTTAAAATAAAATTCTATCACAGAGCTCGGCATGCACGTTATTATTGACCTTGGACTGATAAATTTCTTGACATGGGAATGTAAGCTAATTCAAAATGTCCAACCTTTTCTCATTATTTTTGCGGTTATGCATACTTCTTTGGAACAGCGGAAGCCCTGGCTGCCCAAGTGACTCGGGAGAACTTTGACAAGGGGCTCATATATCCTCCTTTTACTAACATAAGAAAGATCTCAGCCCAAATAGCTGCCGATGTCGCGGCAAAAGCTTATGAGCTTGGTAAGTTCTTTATTTTTGGGTAGATCCTACTATTTGTTCTTTTACTTTATGCTTTTCTAATCAAGTCCTGGTGCTTTTAATTTGTCTAATCTAGTTCCCTTAATTACAAATCCTACCAACATGGCCGTCGAATGATGCTGTAATTTGACGTGGATAAAACTGACATCCACATTGGTAGGAGTGTGCAACCAAATCGGGTTTACCCGGTACCCAGATCAGACCACCCGAAAAATAGGGTCGGGAATCGGTTTTCATTCAAACTGGTCCGGGAATTGGTTCCAATTTTTGAGAACCAATTAGAACTGGTCCGAGAATCGGGTCTAGGTAAAAACCCACCCGAACCGGTTTATAGAACCGGTTTTACATGTTGCTTTTAAAAAAAAAATCCTAAGTGAAGTGACTAAATCTTCGTCACAGCCTTACCTCGCGCACTCACAGCACACTCACCTCTAGGGGTGTCGCCCAGTCTTTACCGCAACCTAAGTGAAATGAATATATTTTCTGCACCGTTGGCTTTGTTTTCTTTTAAGGATGACTAAAAATAGGGAAACTGGGTAGACCCTAGAACCGTTCGCTTTGTTTTCTTTTGAGGATGACTAAAAAATAGGGAAACCGGGTAGACCCTGGAACCGGACCGAAAAATAGGGTTGGTTCCAAAATAGGTTCTAAGAAAAACAGGGCAGGGTCTTAATTCCAAAAATTGATAACCGATTATAACATAGTCGGATTTAGGGTCTAGGTCTGGACCCGGCCCATAGTCACCCCTACACATTGGCTCAATTTTATTCACGTCATATTTAGAGATTGTCTATATTATGTTTTTCCATGCACGTCCACATGGGCATCCACATATCTTATTTGCAGCATACTTTGGCATTGTCCGACGATCGGCAGCTTCGGTCGGATTTGGTATCAGATCCTTTTTGAGCATTTGCACGTACGCGATGACGCGTACCCTCACTTTCTCGTGTTCATTTCGCGGATGGAAATGGCTTTTACAGGCTTGGCCACTCGCCTCCCCCAGCCGAAAGACCTGGTGAAGTACGCCGAGAGCTGTATGTACAGCCCGACCTACCGCTGCTACCGGTAAAGATGAGGACAAGCACCGTGTGCCGTCTCGCGCGGAGTCTTCCTCACCTATGTCGTGTTTCGTTTCCTATGTTGGTGTTCCTCTTTGGTTCCCCTCATTCTCGTCTTGTGGAGATTCAGCTACAAGCTGGTGGAGACAATATTCAACGAAAGGGTGGCGAGGTGGAAAACTCATAAAAGCAAAAGCATGTTGCCACTATGGGAATATCTGCATTGATGTGCTTAATTAGATTGCACCGCGTTTGACCAATCTATCTACGCATTGGGTTTCTTTAATGGAACACTCGGCCCTTTCTTGACTTGTTTAGAGGGCGAGGGAGACATATCTGTCTTATCACGCTTGACTAATCTTTAAGCTACTTAGGCTATTCGCGTTGGGTTGGTTTGACGGAACGCTCCTCATATCTTGACTTATTTAGATGGACACGGGGCAAATTTAAAATAAATAAAAAAGGCAGAGGAAGGATACCAAGATAGAAAACAAAAGAAGGAAAAATTAAATTAAAATTTTAAAAAATATTAAAATATTATGTCCTAAGCTGGCTGATGTCTACGTCTGCACCGACTAGTCAAAATTCGCTGGATGATTGAATTGGCGCGATTGTAAAATACTTCGAATTGAATTGACAAAAAAAATATTTGGAATTAAATTAGTTCAATTGCAATAGGTTAAGAGCTTTTTTTTGATAATTTTCCTCATTTTTTGAAACTTAAGGGATCACTAGAAACGAGTTTTAAGACCTAAAGTGAAGATTTTGCGCCAAATAAAATAGCAATCTTTTCAAAAGAGAGAAGCGAATTCAAAGTCGACAAGTGAATTCAAAGTCTCGAAAGAGACTTTGTTTATTGGAGCCGTTACTTCTTTCTACTTCTAGACCTTTCGAAGAGTAGCTTCGGCTTTTCTCCGATCACCCCGTCTAATCGAGATATCAAACCATAGATTTCTCAACTTCCGTGTGGTGGAGCGTAGGCGGCAAGCAGTTATATATGAACACAAGGCTTCGCTTCGGCAAGCTAAAGGTAAGGTTAGCTTCGTTTATATACGGGTTCTGCTTCTACAATAAATCCCCCTCCGATAAGTAAAGTCCTCCTTGGATTTTGGCAATCCGAATTCACTATCGAATTTGGGAATTTTCCAATGATGATCGTTGATATAACTCAAATTCTTGAACGGTCGGCGATGCGAATTCCATTAGCCCGTCTTTCGATCTTCCCCAGCGAGAAAAGTCCCCGTTGACTTTGGACCGGCGACGAGGTGCGAAGCACGTAAAAGTCAAGCTGACGACGGATGTCGTCCAAGAGATTATATCGCATAGGGCAGATTTTCTTTTAGTTTCTGTGGTGGCTGAGCTTGACGAAGTGCCCGATGTACACGTTTGGAGCTTTTACCTCCGTTCGTCGCAAATGTATAAATTTGAAAATTTTTCATGGCATTAATCCAATTTAACGGATGATAAATTTATCACATGTGTATTAGTTTGAAATTTTTGATGATCGAAATAATTAATTCGAGATAAATTTATCGCACGTGTATCCGGAAAAAAAAAAACAAAGGCAGAGATAACACAAAAGTGAAAAAGCTCGGCGGTCAAATTTCGTGAAGAAGAAGCAGAGGGACGTGTTTACTGTTAACTTTTCTCTCCTTCGTCGAAGCTCTAACGAAACGACCACCCGCGTTTCTCCGTGGCACTCGTTAAATCCCCGATTTACCCCTCCTCTGCTCTGCGGCTGTATAAAAATCGCCTCCCAATGCCACACCGCAACTCGCCACGCCTACCACACGACTCGGCCGAGTCAACGACACACTCCCGGTCTCTGGCGCCATGACTCGGCGATGCTCCAACTGCTGCAACAAGGGCCACAACTCCAGGACTTGCCCCGTCCGTAGCGGCGGCGGGGGAGACGGCGGGGGCGTGGCGGCCAACACCTCCCCCTCCTCCTCCTCCTCTAGTACCGCCGCCGCCGCAGCCGCCGCCGCCTCAGCCTCCAGCGGCGGCGGCGGAGTGAAGCTGTTCGGGGTTAGGTTAACGGACGGCTCGATCATGAAGAAGAGCGCGAGCGTCGGGTGCTTGTCCGCCGCCCACTACCAGTCCTCGTCCTCCGCCGCCGCCTCGCCGAATCCCGGCTCCTCCCCGATCGACGGGAGCGACGGCTACCTGTCGGACGATCCCGCGCATGGCTCCCGCTCGTCCAATAGGCGGGTGGAGAGGAAGAAAGGTATCGAGGATTTCTTGTTACTTGCAGCTCCTGATTCTGGGATATCGATTCTGCGCTTCTGATTGTTTGGATTTTGCTGTTTCCTTTCCTCCCTATGAGTTCATGTTGGGATTCTGTGTGTATTTGGTTGAAAAAGTTGGAGCTTCCTACGGGTGATGAGTGGCTAGGATATATCAGAAATGGTCCCTGCTTTTGGATTTCCAGTTTAAATGTAAAGATCATTCTTTTGCAGCTCTCAACAAATCAAGGCGATTGAGAGCAACTTCATGAAGAAAAATCGCAGTTAGAATATCACGCGTCAGTTAATTCTGATCTCAAACGCAATTGTATTCATGTGGTACAATCATTGTAATGGATTGAGTAGCAAAATGTCTTATATTTGGTATCTGTTATTAGTTGACATTTTGGAAAGCTAACCGTCCTTTGGAGATTAAGTCAAAGTTTAATGAAGTAAGATGAGGCTCCTTCATTAATTTGCTTGTATGTTCTATTTCCTTGTTACCTTGTAGGAAATGAGATGTCGATGGATCCGGTATAAGAGGACATGCGTGAAAATATCTTTTAAGTTCTGTGATTCTTTATCTTTTGGTCGCCAAACATGAGATTCAGTCATTTGCGAGTCATAAGTTACCACACCTGTTCTGTAGAAATGATCAAACACGATGAACAAGCATCAAAACCTTATGAAGTGATTAGGAATTTTCTGCTGAACAAATGAATGAGCTCCACTATTGTGAATTCTCCTTCTTAGCTCTGCAAGAATGGTGGTACTGCATGTCTTGTAATTCAGAAGCGAGAAATTATATCAGCAGCCGGCATGGTTCCATCAAATTTTTCTCCTGCCAAATTGGAGGCGGCTTATCTCATCTCGGCATTTGTACTTGAATCATGTTAAGTTTCTTCTTTTGATATCATGTATATCATACTACCTTGTTAGTGTTCCGACAGGATAGCAGCATCAGCAATAATGTGTTGCGCGGGATAGGCAATATGTTGCCAACTTGCCATGGGTCCATGAATCAATCAACTTTTATCTTTGTCGGTGTCAGATTAATGACCTTGTTTGATTTGGTTTTTGTTTAGTAGAAATTACATGGTTGACTGCGCTCTAACTGCCCAGGGGTGGATACTCAGATGGGTGCCTTCTAGATTGTTATGTAGACACCATAATAGTTACTGCCTAATGCTGAGCATGTAACATTTGATATTTAGAAGTATATGGCATCTCCTACGTGTAGACGGTGGATGTTACTTATAGTTCAATTGGATCTGATTCCAGGTAACCCGTGGACGGAGGAAGAGCACCGGCGGTTTTTAATTGGTCTTCAGAAATTGGGTAAAGGAGACTGGCGAGGGATAGCTCGTGACTTTGTGACAACAAGGTCTCCTACTCAAGTGGCAAGCCATGCCCAGAAGTATTATATCCGGCAGGGTAATGCTGGCCGAAGAAAGAGGCGCTCCAGCCTTTTTGACATGAATCCAGATATGGTTTGTCTTCTCTATGATGTTGCTTCTGCACATTCATTGCACTTCGTTCAATCATCTTGCTTATGCATGTATTAAGATGTATTCATAGCTCATGTTGACATATGCTTTAACCTTGCTCTAGTGCGGATCACATTGATAAAGGTCACACCCCTTATACCTTTGGAACACATTGAATGGTCAATTAGGATTTGCCTTTTTTTTTAGTGAATTGCGTGCTCATTACTTTTCTCTATATAATATATAGAAAGAAAAGAAAAAATAAAGGACGGGAAAGGACCTCTTTTGTGCAATTCATGGGTTATTATGACTGTGGAATTTAAGGATCCATTGCCAATACATCAAATCTTTAGATTATTAATGTTGGCGTGGTTTAATATTTAGCTAGCGTGACACTCGTGACATATAGGCTGAGATTTCGCTTACCACTTAAGCAGGGAAATTGATTATATTGAACAGTGAGGTAGATAAGAGGCCTGGAGAAATGGCAAAACGGTACTCTGCGTTCCTATAAGCTTAAGCTATCGTAGAGGAATGGATCTTGTAGTATTTAACTGTTATAACCACAACTGTTCTTTTTTTTTTTTTCCTTCAATCTTTTTTATTCTGTCAATACTTTCGGTGAGATCCATCTGTTTCTTTTGTTAGGCTACTGCTGACCAACCCTCCCTTCAAGAAGAAACATTTCTGCCTCCTTTGGTGAGAGCTAACGATGATACTAACTCAACTACTTCAACCAGTATTGGACTCGATTTAGAAAGAACGCCTATGGAGACCTCTCACCCAGAAATGTTTGAAGGGTGCAGTGATGCTGCAATGGAATCAACAGGTCAAGTGCCTCTTGTCCCCTGTTACCTACCATACTATTTACCAGTATCTTTTCCCATGTGGCCATCCAACGTGGCACCTCCTGAAGGTGGAACGGTTGCGGAGACATCTCATAACCGTGTGCTAAAGCCAATCCCGGTAATTCCAAAAGAACCAATTAACATCGACCAAATAGTTGGAATATCTCAGCTAAGTCTCGCTGGGGATGAACCTTCACCACTGTCTTTGAAGTTTATCGGGGGAACTTCTCGACAATCAGCATTTAGTAAGGCTCCTTCAGTCAATGAATCGGATCTTGACAACTGCAAGGATGTTGCCAATCAAGCAGCTTGATTTGTGCCTTAGATCAGCAGTGGATTAGTTCTGGTGAATGTTTCTGTTAAATTATCTGTATTGGTGTCCTTTTCCTTTTGTTTCTGTTTTCTTTAGGTTTTCTGCTCCTCACAGCCCTAGCTAGATCATACTTTTCAAGGTATATATTCTTTGCGCACTATGTGGATGGAATCCAAAATAATGGTGCGTCTGTTTGAGAGAAAACTCCATAAAGAAAAATGCTTGTTCGGGAAATCATATTTCAAAAGAAAAATGATTAGTCTTCATTTATTTGATAATATGAGATCAAAAATGATTTTTGATGTTTGAATCTCATTTGAAAAATGATTTCAATCTCATGAATACCATTTGAACTAACAATTTACGCAAGTGTCCCTCTCACTTTTCCAGTCCGAGAGTAACTGAATTTCCTCGAATTATTGGAAACCTCAAATTTCTTATCCAGTTAAAGAATTTCAAACTGTAGTCACAACAGTTTTCATTTACACGGTCAACTCATGGTCAACTCAAAGCGGAGAATGGGCCGTGAATGGCCTATGAACCATCATCTAATGGTGATGGCCTAGCACAAAAGTCCCTCCAAAACTCAGAAACTGACTCAAGCACCGGAGAAAGTGAAGTAAACTTGTTCGGCATAGGAATTCGAAGCGTTTTGCAACATTTGAAACAGTTCGATTGCCTCTCCAGGCATGTCATGGCAAACATAACCAGGCATCATTGCCGTCCAGGAGAAGTTCTCTTTCCGGCATTTCACAGGACAATCTCCTTGCAATCGAAAGTCGACCAGCTCTCGCATACCCAGATATCATAGCTGTTGACTTGGCGATACAGCAGAATTGACGCAAGCTTGTCACTTGGTGATACAGCAGAATTGCCTTATGCGTTTTAGGGCTAATTGTTAACTTGCTCACGCATGCGGGGGAGACACTTCACCTTGAACGGTGCTAAGAGTTTCTACTTCATCATCTCTTCTCCTTATGGTAACGCAAGTGGGCCAGACAGCCCTGAAATCAGGCTGGTAAGTGGATCCACTGGACGGGACGGGATACATGGATCCACTAGACCCGACTTGGGCCTCAGTTGGGTTTAGACAGGCCTTTTCCCTCAAATAGTATCTCAGGGCCCTAAAAATTATTTAGCGGCATTCTTTAACATAACCATAGGGATAACATAAATTCTACTGACATGACTCCAAACCATAGCCGATAATTTAATTTAATCGTTTTAGTAAAGGTAAATAAATCTTTAAAATGATTTTCCTCATCCCCAACCCCTACGAGCCGCTGGGCGATATCAATTTCATTTTTCTTTACAGGGAAATGACATAGATAGTTCATAAACTTTATCACAATGTGTCATGTGGTCCCTGAACTTTTAATTTATTCGTTGTGGTTCATGAGTTGTTAGTAAATATTCAATGTAGTACTTCCATTTGCTCGACCAACAAATTAGATGTTATTTGATGACGTGGTGTGAAGATCAATTTTCCGCTAACGGACTTATAAGCGTAATAATACTCAACGAACTCATAATGTTAAATAAATGAATTTTGGGGGATTATTATTATTATTATTATATTTTGGCACAGAGAATTATTAGCTAATTATATATTTTAAGCATGACAATTTTAAGGGACCATCGATAAAAATCTTGTTGAGCATTATTATACAAAATCGGTCCCATAAGAGATTTGGTTTGTGGTTTGAGCATGACGGGATTTTTAATTAGCCCTGTGCCTCCATCTCTCACCTACGTGTTCCTCCACCATCTCTCTTTCCCCAATGCATCTGTCACCTATTCCCTCCCTCTCTCTTTTCTTTTCTCTTACTTTTTGGGCACAATCACCTCCCATTTTCCTTCTTCTCTTCTTCTATTTTCTTTGGCTTCTTCTTTCCTGGTTAACTCCCACCGAATGGCTTCCTCTCTACTCGAGCCTTGACCGGCGGTGCCAAGAGACAACGGTGGTCCCTCAAGCCTTCTAGCTATTGGTCATAGCTCCTCGATGCTCCCTTTTTCTTGCTCGAAGGCTGAACCAAAGATAGAGATGGCCTGAGTTTGTTTGAGCACCGATTTGAGTCTCGTTCTTCAGGCTTTGGATTGGAGGCAAGTGGACTCCCAACTCTTCGATTAGACTATGTATGGATTGTTTGATTTGGGGTGTGACATGCTGGTTGGTCTTAGATGTGCCGAAATGAACTTATGTTCGTGTGACGGGTTAAGAGTCGATGCATGCAGTGTCTGTTGCTTGGATCATTATCTATGGGTTATAGGTAACTTGTTTTTGGGTCTGATCGTCTTGATTGTCGTTAAATCGGCACGAATTAGATTGGGGGCTGCATATGTATTTGGTCGAGACCCCTAGTACGTGTTCTTGAAATTCTTAGCTTGCCTATGATTAGACGAATGTTGAGTTGTCTAAGTGTGGTCATGGGTAGTGTGTTGAAGGTAAGGAACTGCCTTGATTGCTGAGTTAGGCTGTCTTTCTCATCAGGGAATGTGCATAATGGAAATGAAAGGAGTAATCAGTATTCTTTTGAATCTATAGCCTAAGTGTTCGCATGCCCTTGATTGTCTTTGAATAGCCTTTTGACCTGAAGTATTGGAAATCCATTAAGTTGTGCATTTGACACTCTGGAGAGCTGAATTGTAACGATAGTAGTTAAGGGGCAAAAAAAAAGTACTTCTATATATAACGAGTGCAGGGTATACATTCAAGAGAATGAGATACTTATGCTCTGAAGGTCCTGTAGAATATATGTGAGATCGTTGGGAAATACCTTCGCAAGTTCGTGTGTTATATTTAAGACTACAAATTTAAAACACCAAAATTGCTAAAGCCAAAGTTTGATATACGTAATTAATAATACTCATAGGCTACTAAAATGATGGAAGAGAGTGGCTTAGCTTTTAATGTTTGGAGTTGTAGTTTTATTATGAATATCCTTGGTAAGTTAGTAGTCTGGTTGAAGTTCTGGTTGTAGTCCTTGAACCAGTATATGTACGTCGAAATTAGATAATGTCTGGGTTGATTTTAGCTTTTAGTCCTTGGACGGATTGAGATGCATGCGGAATTGTCATCGATACAAGCTGAAAATGAACAAATGCAAGCTGATTTTGCCGTAGGAGAAGCTGGAATTGGATTATACATGATGTATTTTGGTGTATATATGCTTCATTTTATTTGTAAATTAATTTGGATTTATGCCAAGAATATTTACCATGGAGGCTATCTTCTTAATACGATAGTTGATGGAGATATATCGAGAAAAGAAGAAGAACCTATATATGGTGTTCATTGATCTCGAGAAGGCATATGATAGGATTCCAAGAAAAGTTTTGTGGTGGGTTCTTGAGAAGAAAAAAAGTGCCCTTAAAATTATGTAGAAGCCATTAAGAATATGTATGATAGCGTTACTACATATGTGAAGTCATGGTAATGGCACATCAAATTATTTTTCAATGACAATAGGTTTACATCAAGTTCGGCTTTGAGTCCTTATCTTTTTGCACTAGTTATGGATGAGTTAACAAAAGATATCCAAGATGAGGGTGTCGTGGTATATGCTATTCGCAGATGATATTGTGCTTATTGATAAAATCAGGGCTAGGGTTAATGCTAAATTAGAATTATGGAGAAATACGTTAGAGTCTAAAGGATTTACGTTAAGTCAGAGTAAGATGAATAAATGTGGTGGAGAGGGCGGTGGAAAAGGAAAATGAGAGAGAGAAGAACAGAGAAATAAGCTGGTGGTCTGTTTCCCTTTGTCGATGGAAACTACGAAACAAACTTATCTAAATCAAAGTATGAATAGAAGTGCAAGCCTTATTATATCATCTCTTTACTTGAGATATTATCTCTGACTATCTTTAACAATGCCTTTTTGATTAGACATGGATTGGTGCCATTGCCGCCACAAGCAGCTGAGCTTGTCTAAGATTTTAGAATTGTTAAATATGCAGCGAAGTCATTTGGAGCTAGCTTTCCCCTTCCATCTAGTAATCTCCAATAAATTTCTAGGATGCCCTAATAACTTGCTAATAGGAAGTGTTTATCCTCATGTGGATCCTATTTGAGTAGGAACTTGATGAGCCAATCCACCGATACGTCTTATTTTTACTGCTACATCGGGAGTTACTCCATATATTGCTTGACATAAATGGATAATATCCCCAAAGAGTTTGAAGATGGATTTTCTTTATAGTGAGCCTCTTGAAAATCTTACATGGTACTAAGAGCCTTTTGGAAAGGCCTATTATATTGCTTATTATTGTTCTTTATTTTCCACTTATCCATTGATCTTGTTAGAGATAGGGTTTGATTCTCTTTATTAGATTGATTGTGTAAATCGTGGATTGGTTGATTCAACCAATCCATGATATTGGAAATTAAGTTGTAAAATAGGAACAAATTGTTTCGTAATTCGTATTTCCTTATACTATATATATAATATATATCCCCGTGTATATGTAAGAAAAGATAAGGAAATATAATTTCTATTTCCAATTTCTTCTTTTCATTTAGTATCATGGTATCAGAGCCTTCGTTCCTTAGCTTTGCTTCCATGAAATTTTCTTGATTGCCCCTGGTCAGTTTTCTATCTAAGTTATTGCGAGAAAACGATAACTCACAAAACAAGGTTAGCACTCCAGGTGGTAATCTATAAACTGTTTTTTTTTTTAATGATACCATGCCAAAAAATGAAATTTCAATCTCTACAAAAAGCCATGATCCAAACGCATCTGTCTTGGAAGAAACCTTTGACTCATCTCTGAATCAAGCTTCAAATCAAATTGATCTAGATCAAAGAGAACAAGTTTCATCCCAATAGTTTACTCAAGGGCAATTCAACCCAGCGCAATGGCCACCAGTCCATTGGTTTCCTATCTAGGGCTAACCTTGGACTCAGCAGAGCGCCTCCATAGAAGATACAGCTACTGCTTTTGCAACCCAGTTCAATGGAGGTGGGCCTTACCTATTCAGGATTGACCCAAACGATGGATCAAGCTTCTGTAGAGACTGAATCATTCTCAGCAGGTTTAGGGACGAATCCCTACGCATTTGTCCAACCTAGATATCTACCAGTCCCCATCCCCACCATTGGTGGTCGCCCAGAGCTCGAGGATCCGCTCTACACATCAACAAGCGACGGCCCGGAATTACGACTCATCAACCAGCAGCTCGTCAGACCAAAAAATTACTTGACCTAGTCTAAGGATTTCCGAAGAGCACGTGTTATATTAGTCACATATCCAAGGAACAGGAACCCTTCTTCTTGCGATGAAGGAACTCATGATCCACATTGGCAAAAAGCTATGGAAGTTGAATTACATGCTCTCATAGAGAATTGACTTGGGATGTTGCATCATTACCTCCACATCAAAAATCAATTAGTTGCAAGTGGGTGTACAAGATCAAGTACAAGACAGATGGTTCTGTTGAGCGCTACAGGACTCGACTAGTAGTTAAGGACTTCACACAACGAGAAGGTTTCGATTACCATGAAACTTTATCTCCAGTTGCAAAGGAGGTAATTGTTCGTTCCTTTCTAGCCATTGCTACCTTTCACAATTGGCCACTCCACTAGATAGATGTCCACAATGCATTTCTTCGTGGCGACTTAGACGAAGAAATCTACATGGATCTTCCATAAGGTTTACGTAAACAGGGAGAGTCTAAAATATGTCGTCTCCATAAATCCCTGTACGGACTTAAACAGGTTTCATGGTAATGGTACGCCAAGTTTATCACTGCACTCACAGATGCAGAGTTTCAACATTCCAAACATGATTATGCCTTATTTACATGGACAAAAGGTACATCAGCAATCTATTTATTTAAATATTATGATATTCTTATTATCCGAAATGATGAATTTGCTATCAAAAAGTTTAAAGCATATCTACACTCCACTTTCCGCATTAAAGATTTGGGACCTCCCAAGTATTTCCTTGGCACTGAGATTGCTCGATTAGATAAGAGAATCTGCCTTAGCCAATGGAAATTTATATTGAAAATCATATCAGAGTCGGACTATCAAGATGTAAGCTGACTGTTATTCCAATTGAGAAAAATGCGAAGCTGACATCCCTTGAATATGATGTCGGATCTTTATCATCATCTAATAAGGATCAAGCTATTAGCGACTTGTCGAAAAACTGATTTATCCTACCATGACTAGACCAATATATGCTATGTAGTGCAGCTTCTCGGTCATTTATGCACAGTCCGAAACAGTCCCATATGAATGTAGCATTGAAAGTTGTCAAATATTTGAAAGGATGCCTAGGACTTGGAATACTTTTATCTCGTGATCACGACATGAAAATGACAACTTATTGTGACATGGACTATGCTACTTGTCCAATGACCGAAGATTTATTGCTGGTTTTTGCATTAAATTGGGGAAGTCATTGATTTCATGGAAAACAAAAAAAAATAGTCAAACCGTTTCCTTATCATCAACCAAATCCGAATATCGAGCCATGGCACAGACTGTATGTGAAATAGTCTGGATACGACGTTTACTATCAGACCTTGGTGTGAAATCGATGAGTCACCACCTTATTCTGAGACAACGATGTTGCACTCAAACTTGTTGCGAATCTAATTTTCCACGAAAGAACAAAGTATATAGAAGTCGATTGTCATTTCACTCGAGATAAAATTCAAGAAGGAATAGTCACAACAAGAGGAATTGAAACCGCCGAACAACCTGCGGATATTTTCACCAAGCCACTATGTCAAAGCAACACGCATATTTGCTAGGCAAGCTAGGCATCTTCGACATATAGAAGCCACCAGCTTGAGGGGAGTGTTGGAGATAGGGTTTGATTCTCTCTATTAGATTGATTGTGTAAATCGTGGATTGATTGATTCAATGAGCATATTTTACGCTCGTACATGGATTTTCAGGAGATCACTTTCTAAAGTAAAACTCGATCTGAAGATGACGAATTTCTTATTATGGCAAATGATGGGCTGTGGAATGTCATGACTAATGAGGAGGTGGTTGCATTTGAAGACTGGGGGGAGAAAAAGAGGGAGGTAGGGGAGAACGAGGGAGGGGGGAGGAAGGGGGGG
>JAGVVM010003436.1:0-33944 GCA_019149425.1 Psidium friedrichsthalianum
TTCTCACACTCTTCAAGTCCACCTCTCATGTTTCTCGATTCAAGGGCAAGGTTTTCATGTCCCTACGTACCACAGATTCAGGAGCCATTAGAACGCAAGCGCTCTGCAAAACGATCTAAGAGACTCATATAGAGAAGTAATTAAGCACTTGAAATTAATTAATACAAGGGGAAACAGTTGAGACGCTAGGGCCGATCAATAGGCAAACCCAATGCCGGCCAGACCTTCTAATCGAGACTAACATAACGCTCGAGCCGATCCATTCTCATAACATCAATGCGGGTCTAGTTGAACCAAAACGGGGTGGGCAATTAAACCCGAAAAATTACTTCTCTCATTGGATCTGAGTATTGCTCGCTAGATGTTCTGATTATGTCGTGCAATGTAACTTTTTTTATCCTATTCCGGCTGTATCTACGGATCCTTATTTTATCTTTCGGGTTGCTGTTATCGCAGGCCCTTGCGGCACAGACTGGGCTTCGGTGGGCTTATGGGTTGCCAAGCCCATGATCAAGTCTACTGGGTGCTAACTATTGTGCCGGCTTCGAGCGACACTAACTATTGTAAGGAATGCCCATGCAAGAGGCAAGGTATAGACGAGTACTTCTATTGTGACATCATATTCGATGGTTATGCATGACAAGTAGGGTTATTATCAATCACAAAATCTCAAGGGCTCACGCGTGGCATCTGGAGGGTTAATCCTCTATACTTGGAATGTTCAAGAGAATTTTTACTTCATGGGCTCGAGGTGAGATTATTAGGGAAAACCTATCTTATTCATTCACTATTCTTTCTTCAATAAGCTTGACAACACGCACTGTTCTTGTGACATGGGCCATCTACCTGTGAGTAGTGTACTATTGACACATGAGAGACATTGTCCATTGATTCAATACACGCGGATCGGCACGTGATAAGTTCCTATTTAACAACCGTTTCATTCATTCGATCACAAAGTAACCCTAAGTCATTTATCTGAGGATCAAATTTCTTAAAGAAAGAGCTACCGATGAAGTCTCCTTTGTGACGAGTTTGACCTTTCTCACTTGCCACCGCTTAAGTCAGCTGACAATTTAAATATTCACTTTCTGCAAAAGGAAAAAAGAAAAAGCAAAGAAAAGAAGCACATTTAGTTTTTAGTCGGCACTCTCACATGTCACATGCCATGTCAACTATCCTCGGGATTTTAAGGCATAAAAAAGAAATATCTCCCTCTCAACCAATTTTGAGCGGGAATGAGCCAATTTTCATTCACGCTGATGACCTCACGGAGGCGCTCTCCCTGAGTTCACCAGCGGCGGTTCATTGCTGATTGGAGTCTTCTGCCGTCGTGGTCGCCTCTTATCACTTCCTCCAGCCTTCAGATGTAGTGCTCCGGTTCCTTCCCTTTGAGCAAAAACAGCAGCTCACTGACGGAAGCTCCTGCTCTTCCGACTGCGGCAAGAAAAATAAGAGCTAAGTTCTCTCCATTCTCTGATTTTGATGTTTATTGAATGGAAGAAATTGTTAAAGGTCTTCTTGTGTGGATCAACCTATTAAATGTTTGAATGTTGATTTTTGCCGCAAATCTTTCTGTGTCTATAGAGCTTGTCGTTTTTGTGTCAACATTGTGATCGCTGAGGTTGACGATGGTTAGAAATTTAGCGTATCCTGTCCGAGTGTTAGATCTTCTTATTGTGACCGTACCGTCCACCGCCGAAACCTCCCTGTGCACATTGTTCCACTTGCTTTACCTGATCCTTGCTTATTCGGTGTAGACATGCCGGTTTCAATCCGAGTTTGTTCTCGTGACTCACTGTCATTTATTGTTTTCTTGTGACTGAGTATGTTGTAAAGTCGGTTTCACCAGATTGAATCTCTAGCTTGCTTCCCGCGATTGTTTTCTTACTCGCCTGATCATGCTTCTTCGTTAGAGATTCTCTTGCTTTGCCCTGATCTGGTTGTGGACTTTTGAAGTCAATGAGTCCCCTTTACAAATTCATTTGCTCACGATGGGAAGGTTCCCCGTTCAAGTAAAAATCCTGTTAATTGCTGAAATGAATGAATATAGATGGGGAGTGGGATCATACAGTGAATGTGTCACGTTTCTATACGAGTTGATCGGCGAAAATTAAAAAGGAAAATGGAGTTTCAGGAATTGGAAAGAGCCCCTGAGTAGGTTTAGAAAAGTTTGTCATTCTTGGAACTAAGGTTTGCACACCAAGGGAGAATTTCTTCTGTCCATGGCGAAAATGAGTGCTTTACCGAGGGTAATGGTTGTTACATATTCAGCATCTTCATTTTGTGCTTGTGTGATCTGGATTTAGGAGTTGTTTGTGTAAAAGGAAATAAAAACACGAATGAAAGATATTCTGTGGAGTTTAGTTAAAATGTGGAAGAACGAATTCTCTGAAGTTGTGAAATGTTAGAATACAATGCACGTTTGTGTTTGGAAGTCTCAGCGAAAAGGAAAGGAAGGAAATAATGCATAAGACAATGTTCTGAGTGTTGATGTGTTGCATGATGAATCAAAGAAAGCAAATGCGCCTGAGAAGTGGGACCAAACCAATGGACAGCGTGGACACGTTAGGATTCATAATTTGGCAAAGAGACTTTGTGGACACCTAAGTTGACAAATAATCAAGTCCCCGACCCTATTATCTATGGTTGCATAGTAAATAAGGTATACTCTTGTACCTCAGTTGGTTTCTAGCCGAGCCTAATAGGCCAGTGGTCACTCTTCACGTAGAATTATCTTAGGTTAATCGAATTAAAATGAAAATCTTAACATCGCGAGGTAAGGACTTGGGAACCTATGCCAATTGAGGACTGTTTAGTCCTCAACATGATATTACCTCTAACCCATCATCCCTTGACACCCGTCCGGGAGGACAAAGTCCCTAGATTATAAAATTCTGCTCTTCCATGCTCTCTACTTCATCTCGCCTGCAATACTTAGCCATTTCTCACATTCAGGAATTTCATGTCAACCTTCAGGGGAAAACCATTTTATAGCATTACCTCAAAAATTACGTCACGACATATAACAAATATGATTTTTAAAAAAAAATTCTTTGCCAGCTTAAAATATAAGTTACACATCACCGTGGGATTTGATAGATTTTAGTTTCGCTGTTGGACTCTATTTGCATCTTCTCCTCTCGTTTAGAATCACAACTCGGTCTCCGGGGCCTGTTTCCTGCTACATAACATGATAGGAAGCAGACTCCGCTTGATGCTGTTTACAGCGATAGAGATGGTCAATAAAAAAAGGTGACAGCCCATTTGAAGTATTGGACTGAAAGCAGACACAGGAACTTCCCCACTCATTCCATCTCGTGCAAACAAGTTCATCTGCTCATAATTTGTGCATGCTCTGGCGATATGGATCTGCTAGCATACCTTATGGGTTCATCTAATTATGATGGTCTTCTTTTTGTTCAAAGGTTTTGACTCCCGGGAACCATAGTTCCGACAGTTTTTAGGAATGCATGCCCAGGAACATAGGATTTTAGCCCCCAACTGTAAACGCGCGCAGTAGAGAGAGAGAAAATGTCAACGTTTTTATTGAAAAATTAACAGTTACCATCGCTTCAATAACAGCACAAAATAACAGAGTCAAGCTCATCTGGTCAAGTTATCAACAGAAGTATGCCGCCGCAAGAAGATTACTCTTTAGTTTCTACATGGCGCCGATGTCGTGGATATAGCTGTCGAGAAAGGCACTGTCTTCCAAAAGCCAAGATCGTCATAGATATTCTGCATTAAATACGTTTGATCATGAACAGGGTGTGTGGTGTTATTCATTGGCGAGGCGAACCCAACGAATGGCTCATGAGCATACACGATCGGCATTGACCCGATTCATTGGGTTGCTGTTGGCAACCATAGTTCTGGATTGGGTTTGGTTGCTGCAACAAGGCAAGCGGTTGTGATTGGAGCCCCAATTGGCACCCGATTAATGGTGATGACGATGGAGCGGAATGAGTGAGACTGGCGAAGCCAGGGCTGTCAAGGAGAGAAGGATGTGCACTTTCATGGTCCGAGGCTTCGCCTATCTTCTTCGAGTTCGTGCGGTATTTCTGCACAATCAAGAATCTCGATTTAAAAAACATGTCTCAGTGCAAGTTCGAGGAATAAATAGTATTGTTAAAGCACTGATGTGTTTGTTTTCCCAATTTGCTGTTGATCTTTCTGAGTGAGGTTGAATTAGGGATTCTCACCTGAAGGTGGCTGGAGACATTTTGCCTAGTGAGATGAGGAACACCCGCCATTTTCCTCATAATCTGCAATATCTTCTTGGGTTTGGCATCTGCATCAAGTGTCGTATGGAAACACATCGGTCAGCTCAGCCATCATCTCACTTGAAAAGGAAACAGGTTGATGCACATGTCACGTACCATCGATCCCGAGACTGTTGACGGCCATGATGAACAACTGGTTCAGCTCAGGTGTCCATACCACTCGGGGTTTCTTTCGCCCTGCTTTGGCTCCGGCCATGATCGGCTTCATCTTCGCTGCTCCTTTTCAAGCTTTTAGAATTCTCTTCTTCCTCATTCTCTGCCTGAGCACGGGTGTAGATAGATGAGGACGTGGTCAGGGCTTGCAGCGTCTCCAATTCTTTAGTAGAATTGTTGCTTGACCTTCGGTTGCTCCGGAGCACATGTTGCCATAGGATCTTGAGAGCGCTGATTTGAATCGGCTTCACTAGAAAATCGCAAGCCAGCCCCGCTGTTCACCTTCCTTTCAGGACAGTGTCCTTTTTCAGCATCGCTTGAAAACACTGGCAAATTTCAAGGTAAGAAACATGAATACATCGCTTAGCTCTCCATACATTTATGAATCTGACTTGAGTCAATTGACTCATAAGAACTTACAGACTACAGGCTAAGCTTATCCCCATGTTAGATAATCTCGGCGAGAAGCTGAAGTCCATCCATGCCAGGCATGTGAACATCCGTCAAGACAAATGTCGAACCCGCCCTTCCTCTCATCGAATCAGGGACAAGGATATGCGTCCTCATCCTGTGCTTGCACTTGGTCATTGTTTAAAACACATTATACATGTCAATATGCAGATTCTCTTGTCTAAACTATGTGCATAAAACGCATTCCAGTATCAACTCTGCTGCATCTTGATCTCATTTAAACGATCCCCTTCATGCACAAGATAAGGAATCCACTTAGCAAATTAGAAATCTATCATAACGCTGGATGATGTTCAGCGAAAGATTGGTCATGGTTTCTTGCCTCAAATCAAAATCACTTTGTATTAGAATCTCTTCTAATCTCACATTCACTTCATCTCCGTCTCTTTATTGCTTTTTATAAAATACAAGAGTGCGTCAGGGTGGAAAAAAGTGTCGATATCTGAGATTTCGCATGTAGCGTTAGATGGGAATTTGAGTTCCCTGTGCCTATGTTGGATACAACAATCTGGTCGCAGTTTGAACATCAATTCTTGATCAAGAAAAGCATGAAACTATTTCCCTCTGATACTTCGAGTACAAAAGCAGAGAATTCTCTCTTCTGCGGGTCAAGATCCGCAGCCATCGACTCAGAAAGAGCAACGTAACAACGCACATTATCCCAGAAGCGAAGTTGGGGTAACAAAAGAGAAAACCGAAGCAGGTCAGTGAAGTTACCTTGGTACGAGCACTGTTGAAGCATCTTCTCCGAAGGTGGTCAGACAGGTGTCCGTCGTCGCGTCAACCACAAGAAACCCTTGCAACCCTTTGGAATGATCACCATCCTCACTCGAACATTACTGTCTCGTTGTGGGTCACCCCTCCATTGCTCTGTTTTTCTTGCACGTCGCTCTCTCCTATCTCTCTCTCTGTGTCCTTAACTCTTCTACTTTGCGGTGATGATGAAAGGGACTCAGACAGGACAGGAAAGAGACAGGACTAGTAGAAACTACGACATTATAAACGATGGCAAGCCTTGAGAACGCACGTTCTTTTTTGGACATTGAGCTACAGAACACGGGGTTCTGAAACAGGAAATAACAGGAAGGTAATTAGCATGAAACTTGGAATGCAAGTCACAAAACTCGAAACTGGTTTTGTTTTTGGGAAAAAATAACACGAAATCATCAATTCTGAATATTTCTGGTGATAAAAATAATTGATGTGCAATTTCATAATGCAATTATTATTATTAATTATTATTATTATTGATAGAAAATAGTGTTTGATGTAAAGTTAAATATCATAGTTGATACCACAAAAATTCTCAAATACTAAGCTCGTTCCCTATTTATCTCGGACTAAAAATCATCCGAGATAAATAGGGAACGAGCTTAGTAGTTTGAGAATTTTGTGGTATCAACTATGATATTTAACTTTACATCAAACACTATTTCTATCAATAATAATAATAATAATAATAATAATTTGCATTATGAAATTGCACATCAATTATTTCTATCACCAGAAATATTCAGAATTGATGATTTCGTGTTACTTTTTATCCCAAAAACAAAACCAGTTTTCGAGTTTTGTGACTTGCATTCCAAGTTTCATGCTAATTACCCTTCCTGTTATTTCCTGTTTCAGGAACCCCGTGTTCTGTAGCTCAAGTGTCCAAGAAAAGAACGCGTTCTCAAGGCTTGCCATCGTTTATAATGTCGTTAGTTTCTACTAGTCCTGTCTCTTTCCTGTCCTGTCTGAGTCCCTTTCATCATCACCGCAAAGTAGAAGAGTTAAGACACAGAGAGCGAAAGAGAGAGCGACGTGCAAGAAAACAGAGCAATGGAGGGGTGACCCACAACGAGAACAGTAATGTTTCGAAGTGAGGATGGTGATCAATTCCCAAAGGGGTTCGGGGTTCCTTGTGTTGACGACGACGTCACCTGTCTCCACCTTCTGGAGAAGATGCTTCAACAGTGCTCGTACCAAGGTAACTTCACTGCCCTGCTTCGGTTTTCTCTTTTCTTACCCCAACTTCGCTTCTGGGATAATGTGCGTTGTTACGTTGCTCTTTCTGAGTCGATGGCTGCGGATCTGACCCGCAGAAGAGAGAATTCTCTGCTTTTGTACTCGAAGTAGGAGGAAATAGTTTCATGCTTTCTTGATCAAGAATTGATGTTCAAACTGCGACCAGATTGTTGTATCCAACATAGGCACAGGGAACTCAAATTCCCATCTAACGCTACATGCGAAATCTCAGATATCGACACTTTTTTCCCCCTGACGCACTCTTGTATTTTTATAAAAAGCAATAAAGAGACGGAGATGGTGAATGTGAGATTAGAAGAGATTCTAATACAAAGTGATTTTGATTTGAGGCAAGAACCATGACCAATCTCTGAACATCATCCAGCGTTATGATAGATGTTAATTTGCTAAGTGGATTCCTTATGCTTGTGCCTGAAGGGGATCGTTTAAATGAGATCAAGAGGAGAAGTTTGATACTGGAATGCGTTTTATGCACATAGTTTAGCAAAGAATCTGCATATTGACATGTATAATGTGTTTTAAACAGTGACCAAGTGCCAGCAAGGAGAGGACGCGCTGTCCCTGATTCGATGAGAGGAAGGGCGGGTTCGACATTGTCTTGACGGATGTTCACATGCCTGGCATGGATGGACTTCAGCTTCTCGCCGAGATTTCTAACATGGGGATAACCTTGCCTGTAGTCTGTAAGTTCTTACATGTCAATTGACTCAAGTCAGATTCATAAATGTATGGAACTAATGCGATGTATTCATGTTTCTTACCTTGAAATTTGCCAGTGTTTTCAAGCGATGCTGAAAAGGACACTGTCCTGAAAGGAGTGAACAGCGGGGCTTGCGATTTTCTAGTGAAGCCGATTCAAATCAGCGCTCTCAAGATCCTATGGCAACATGTGCTCCGGAGCAACCGAAGGTCAAGCAACAATTCTACTAAAGAATTGGAGACGCTGCAAGCCCTGACCACGTCCTCATCTATCTACACCCGTGCTCAGGCAGAGAATGAGGAAGAAGAGAATTCTAAAAGCTTGAAAAGGAGCAGCGAAGATGAAGCCGATCATGGCCGGAGCCAAAGCAGGGCGAAGAAACCCCGAGTGGTATGGACACCTGAGCTGAACCAGTTGTTCATCATGGCCGTCAACAGTCTCGGGATCGATGGTACGTGACATGTGCATCAACCTGTTTCCTTTTCAAGTGAGATGATGGCTGAGCTGACCGATGTGTTTCCATACGACACTTGATGCAGATGCCAAACCCAAGAAGATATTGCAGATTATGAGGAAAATGGCGGGTGTTCCTCATCTCACTAGGCAAAATGTCTCCAGCCACCTTCAGGTGAGAATCCCTAATTCAACCTCACTCAGAAAGATCAACAGCAAATTGGGAAAACAAACACATCAGTGCTTTAACAATACTATTTATTCCTCGAACTTGCACTGAGACATGTTTTTTAAATCGAGATTCTTGATTGTGCAGAAATACCGCACGAACTCGAAGAAGATAGGCGAAGCCTCGGACCATGAAAGTGCACATCCTTCTCTCCTTGACAGCCCTGGCTTCGCCAGTCTCACTCATTCCGCTCCATCGTCATCACCATTAATCGGGTGCCAATTGGGGCTCCAATCACAACCGCTTGCCTTGTTGCAGCAACCAAACCCAATCCAGAACTATGGTTGCCAACAGCAACCCAATGAATCGGGTCAATGCCGATCGTATGCTCATGAGCCATTCGTTGGGTTCGCCTCGCCAATGAATAACACCACACACCCTGTTCATGATCAAACGTATTTAATGCAGAATATCTATGACGATCTTGGCTTTTGGGAAGACAGTGCCTTTCTCGACAGCTATATCCACGACATCGGCGCCATGTAGAAACTAAAGAGTAATCTTCTTGCGGCGGCATACTTCTGTTGATAACTTGACCAGATGAGCTTGACTCTGTTATTTTGTGCTGTTATTGAAGCGATGGTAACTGTTAATTTTTCAATAAAACCGTTGACATTTTCTCTCTCTCTACTGCGCGCGTTTACAGTTGGGGCTAAAATCCTATGTTCCTGGGCATGCATTCCTAAAAACTGTCGGAACTATGGTTCCCGGGAGTCAAAACCTTTGAACAAAAAGAAGACCATCATAATTAGATGAACCCATAAGGTATGCTAGCAGATCCATATCGCCAGAGCATGCACAAATTATGAGCAGATGAACTTGTTTGCACGAGATGGAATGAGTGGGAAGTTCCTGTGTCTGCTTTCAGTCCAATACTTCAAATGGGCTGTCACCTTTTTTTATTTGACCATCTCTATCGCTGTAAACAGCATCAAGCGGAGTCTGCTTCCTATCATGTTATGTAGCAGGAAACAGGCCCCGGAGACCGAGTTGTGATTCTAAACGAGAGGAGAAGATGCAAATAGAGTCCAACAGCGAAACTAAAATCTATCAAATCCCACGGTGATGTGTAACTTATATTTTAAGCTGGCAAAGAATTTTTTTTTTAAAAATCATATTTGTTATATGTCGTGACGTAATTTTTGAGGTAATGCTATAAAATGGTTTTCCCCCTGAAGGTTGACATGAAATTCCTGAATGTGAGAAATGGCTAAGTATTGCAGGCGAGATGAAGTAGAGAGCATGGAAGAGCAGAATTTTATAATCTAGGGACTTTGTCCTCCCGGACGGGTGTCAAGGGATGATGGGGTTAGAGGTAATATCATGTTGAGGACTAACAGTCCTCAATTGGCATAGGTTCCCCCAAGTCCTTACCTCGCGATGTTAAGATTTTCATTTTAATTCGATTAACCTAAGATAATTCTACGTGAAGAGTGACCACTGGCCTATTAGGCTCGGCTAGAAACCAACTGAGGTACAAGAGTATACCTTATTTACTATGCAACCATAGATAATAGGGTCGGGGACTTGATTATTTGTCAACTTAGGTGTCCACAAAGTCTCTTTGCCAAATTATGAATCCTAACGTGTCCACGCTGTCCATTGGTTTGGTCCCACTTCTCAGGCGCATTTGCTTTCTTTTGATTCATCATGCAACACATCAACACTCAGAACATTGTCTTATGCATTATTTCCTTCCTTTTCCTTTTCGCTGAGACTTCCAAACACAAACGTGCATTGTATTCTAACATTTCACAACTTCAGAGAATTCGTTCTTCCACATTTTAACTAAACTCCACAGAATATCTTTCATTCGTGTTTTTATTTCCTTTTACACAAACAACTCCTAAATCCAGATCACACAAGCACAAAATGAAGATGCTGAATATGTAACAACCATTACCCTCGGTAAAGCACTCATTTTCGCCATGGACAGAAGAAATTCTCCCTTGGTGTGCAAACCTTAGTTCCAAGAATGACAAACTTTTCTAAACCTACTCAGGGGCTCTTTCCAATTCCTGAAACTCCATTTTCCTTTTTAATTTTCGCCGATCAACTCGTATAGAAACGTGACACATTCACTGTATGATCCCACTCCCCATCTATATTCATTCATTTCAGCAATTAACAGGATTTTTACTTGAACGGGGAACCTTCCCATCGTGAGCAAATGAATTTGTAAAGGGGACTCATTGACTTCAAAAGTCCACAACCAGATCAGGGCAAAGCAAGAGAATCTCTAACGAAGAAGCATGATCAGGCGAGTAAGAAAACAATCGCGGGAAGCAAGCTAGAGATTCAATCTGGTGAAACCGACTTTACAACATACTCAGTCACAAGAAAACAATAAATGACAGTGAGTCACGAGAACAAACTCGGATTGAAACCGGCATGTCTACACCGAATAAGCAAGGATCAGGTAAAGCAAGTGGAACAATGTGCACAGGGAGGTTTCGGCGGTGGACGGTACGGTCACAATAAGAAGATCTAACACTCGGACAGGATACGCTAAATTTCTAACCATCGTCAACCTCAGCGATCACAATGTTGACACAAAAACGACAAGCTCTATAGACACAGAAAGATTTGCGGCAAAAATCAACATTCAAACATTTAATAGGTTGATCCACACAAGAAGACCTTTAACAATTTCTTCCATTCAATAAACATCAAAATCAGAGAATGGAGAGAACTTAGCTCTTATTTTTCTTGCCGCAGTCGGAAGAGCAGGAGCTTCCGTCAGTGAGCTGCTGTTTTTGCTCAAAGGGAAGGAACCGGAGCACTACATCTGAAGGCTGGAGGAAGTGATAAGAGGCGACCACGACGGCAGAAGACTCCAATCAGCAATGAACCGCCGCTGGTGAACTCAGGGAGAGCGCCTCCGTGAGGTCATCAGCGTGAATGAAAATTGGCTCATTCCCGCTCAAAATTGGTTGAGAGGGAGATATTTCTTTTTTATGCCTTAAAATCCCGAGGATAGTTGACATGGCATGTGACATGTGAGTGCCGACTAAAAACTAAATGTGCTTCTTTTCTTTGCTTTTTCTTTTTTCCTTTTGCAGAAAGTGAATATTTAAATTGTCAGCTGACTTAAGCGGTGGCAAGTGAGAAAGGTCAAACTCGTCACAAAGGAGACTTCATCGGTAGCTCTTTCTTTAAGAATTTTGATCCTCAGATAAATGACTTAGGGTTACTTTGTGATCGAATGAATGAAACGGTTGTTAAATAGGAACTTATCACGTGCCGATCCGCGTGTATTGAATCAATGGACAATGTCTCTCATGTGTCAATAGTACACTACTCACAGGTAGATGGCCCATGTCACAAGAACAGTGCGTGTTGTCAAGCTTATTGAAGAAAGAATAGTGAATGAATAATGATAGGTTTTCCCTAATAATCTCACCTCGAGCCCATGAAGTAAAAATTCTCTTGAACATTCCAAGTATAGAGGATTAACCCTCCAGATGCCACGCGTGAGCCCTTGAGATTTTGTGATTGATAATAACCCTACTTGTCATGCATAACCATCGAATATGATGTCACAATAGAAGTACTCGTCTATACCTTGCCTCTTGCATGGGCATTCCTTACAATAGTTAGTGTCGCTCGAAGCCGGCACAATAGTTAGCACCCAGTAGACTTGATCATGGGCTTGGCAACCCATAAGCCCACCGAAGCCCAGTCTGTGCCGCAAGGGCCTGCGATAACAGCAACCCGAAAGATAAAATAAGGATCCGTAGATACAGCCGGAATAGGATAAAAAAAGTTACATTGCACGACATAATCAGAACATCTAGCGAGCAATACTCAGATCCAATGAGAGAAGTAATTTTTCGGGTTTAATTGCCCACCCCGTTTTGGTTCAACTAGACCCGCATTGATGTTATGAGAATGGATCGGCTCGAGCGTTATGTTAGTCTCGATTAGAAGGTCTGGCCGGCATTGGGTTTGCCTATTGATCGGCCCTAGCGTCTCAACTGTTTCCCCCTTGTATTAATTAATTTCAAGTGCTTGATATTTACTTCTCTATATGAGTCTCTTAGATCGTTTTGCAGAGCGCTTGGTTCTAATGGCTCCTGAATCTGTGGTACGTGGGACATGAAACCTTGCCCTTGAATCGAAACCATGAGATTGGACTTGAGAGTTGAGACCCATTCCTTGGGCATTGATGTAAGTACCCCAGCCCCAAGGCTCGGGACTCCATTGGCCAAATCAGGGACCTCAGCCTTAACTATTGAGGGGCTTGTCAGTCACCTTTAGAAAGCTACTCATCGGCCAGCATTCAATGAACTCGAGCCATCCTCTCGCGATGCCAACATTGACCTCTGGATCACCGTCGCTAAATTGGGATTTTTGAGGACTCTTAATGTTAAGATTAGGCGTACAAACACAATAAAATAGAGAGTAAATGGAGAAAGAAAGAAAGAGAATCGAGATACAAAACTTATCTGATCAACCTTTAAAACTATGCTACATCAGTAGAAGATTTTACTATATTAGCACATCTCACTTTTACGTCACGACTCTAAATTACCAAGAGAAAGAGATTACGTATGGGCTACACAATCGCTATTCACGAGCTCAACCCAAATTATTAATTAAATAGGAACCCTATTTCCTTTCTATCGATGAGCAGTATGAATCACTCCTAACATCCAATCCTTCGAGCGAAGCCAAGGAATAGTTTCAAACGGGGTGATGTAATAAAAAAAAAAAAAAAAGAGAGACTAAGAGAAGAGGGAAAATTCGCAAACCAGAGACGACGGTGAAGGACATCCCTCATCGATCCAATGCTTCTAAGATCAAACCACACGGCAGTTGACTCGTCGATTTGTCTGACCTTTGATAAAACCTAAATACCTGCTCGCTTTTAATATAGCTCGGACATTTGAATCTGCTCGACCGATCCTTTGACTCGTCGCGGGGAATTCGAGTACGTGTCTAGATTGCAAAAAGGACAAAAGAGAGATGATGAAGACTAGAGATGCCGATCGCTTTTAATGAATCATGAAGGGGCCGGCGGGCTTTCGTGGTGGATGACCAACTTTTCCCCAGCGGTGTGGGGTCTCTGGTGTTGCTGAGAAACATGCACAACCTCGTCTGTTACTCTAATTATTTATTTATTAATTATATGTTATTTATAATTTTCTTGTCAAGGCAAGGAGACCACTCATTTGAAGGGATCCAAGGAGTGCCACCTCACCAAACCATCGAGTGCAGTCCAATGGATCTTACCATAATGTACCTAACTCAATCACTTAAATTTCTTTTCTTGTTGATAGTAAGATTTTATAAAAGGGTAGCGAAAATCATGATGGCAAAAAAAAAAAAAAAGGTTACATATGTGGAGCATGATTGGGCGAAAATGATGCATGGGCATGTAGCAAGACATCGCCCCTTGCATCTAGGTGTTTTTAGTACAATTGTAGCTTGTTCGCTTATTTACCAAGAAGAAGAACCAACATCTTACTTTACGGTTGGGGAATAAAAGGACAACGAACCCTTTTGATTTAGTTAGGTTAATTAATCCGATTAGGTCGATAACGCGTCGCTGGAGAAATAAAATGGGTGATTGAATGCTTTTCATGCGATTGCATCCAAATTTCGTATATCGAGATCGTGATAGCGTCCGCTTCCGTGCCGACATGTGGCACTTCACATTGCCTCTATGATTGCACATGGCCTATATTCTTTAATCATTATAAACTGAGCTAACTTGCTATGTACATTCTTTAATTTCCATATCATTAAAAAAAAAGGGGTTAATACCACGAAAATTTTTAAATTTATAAATCTGTGACAAATTTACTTCAAACTATTTTTTTGACCACGAAAAATATCAAATTGATGCATATGTGATAAATTTGCCCTACTTATTTTTTTTACCATAGAAAATTCCAAATTAGTACACAAGTGACAAATTTATCTCTAAACTAATTTTTTTTACCATAAAAAACTCCAACTAGTATATACAATTGACAAATTTACCATCCGTTGATTTTCATTAAGTTGAGTAATACCTCGAAAAATCCCAAATACTTATGACGAACGAAGGTTAAAAAATCACAAACTGATACGTCTGTCAATTGTCATTATCATCCAAATCAGTAATTTGACCGAAATTTAACAAAAACTATCGGAGGTAAATTATCACAGGTGTATCAGTTTAGAGTAAATTTGTTTACATGTGCACACGACTTAGGATTTTTCGTGATAAAAAAAAAAAGAGTAGTTTGGGGTAAATTTGTCACGGGTGTGCCAATCTGAATTTTTTTTTTTTTTTGTGGTATTATCCATTCTTTGCCGGTCCATGCAAGTTTAGAGGAAGGAATCTTCATAAAGCAATGGTAACAACATTATAAGATTAAATCGCCAAAAGGATGGGGAAGGGAAGAAATTAACATTGCATCATTCCGTAATTCTCGGGACCGATTCTTAATCACATGATTACTCTAATCATCCTGTGATCACTAAAGAGATTCCAATGGACACTAATGGCATGTTTCGGGAAACAAAAAAGGTCTCTCGTGCGTCGGCCGACAATGTCAATTGATTGTCCTATACCGTGTCATCACTTGGATTTACATTTAATTATTTTCCCCGGAGTAATAAATACAAATTCATTTGCCGGATCGAAAAATTTATATAATTTCATAAATGTAAAATTCGACTTCAATTGTGTAATACATACGATGCGTGCTAACATTTGCCTGGAAGATTCGAACTTAAGATCTCATGCTTTAATATAGTGTCAAATTCTGGGGGGCGACTGTCAACTGTTCTAAAAGTTTAAGCTTTTAAATGAAAGCTTGATTTAATATCTCTAACACCTAAAAAGCATGATTGTTAAAAATGATTTTTACCTCGTGATTTACGTGCGACATGTTAAAATGTAAAAAATTAGGGCCTAAATATAATGTCTAAATCTATTTGCATGGAAAAGGCCGTCACCATTTCATAGTGGGTGAATACTGTAGTACTATGCCTCTCACATCTCCACACAAAATCCTTATTCTATCTCCATGGAGGAGAAGATTTGACCTAGATCTCTCCCTCCCATCTCCTCCTATTTTCGCTAACTAATTTAGTTTTCTGTTTTTTTTTCTTGCTTCCTCCCGTTGTGGAGTTTTTTTTTCTTCCATTTAGTCTAGATTTTAGAAGCTTCTCTATCTCGTTTCGGGGGGTTTTTAGTGTATGTTTTTCGGGCTTTTGCTTCCTCTAATTTCGTTAGCGTACAAGTTCAATTTCCAAAGATTAGAAGAGCTTCGTGAGGGTTTCACTCTCACTTTCAAATCCGTGCTCATTCAACC
Organism: Psidium friedrichsthalianum; assembly: GCA_019149425.1. NCBI lineage: Eukaryota > Viridiplantae > Streptophyta > Magnoliopsida > Myrtales > Myrtaceae > Psidium > Psidium friedrichsthalianum. The sequence continues at coordinate 15,634 of JAGVVM010003436.1, forward strand.
TTTTTATTCTTCATGATGAAGGTGTTGGCATCGCTGGACCTAGCGCGCATCATCAAAAGGCAAAGTCATAGCAACAAAAAAAAATCGGAATGTGTCTCGTTATTGAAGACGTATTCGGTAATCAACTTTAATTTCCCTTCTTCGTTAATTGATTTTAGTTTGAGAAATTACTGATTTGCTTTTTGAATGGGGCGACCTCTATTTTTGTTTGGATGATTTATGCTGTCTATGGAGTTTGTTTTATTTAAAGTTGTAAAAGTTGAAATGTGATGTTTCACTCTAAAAAATGCTGTTCATTTTTCCACTTTACAATTTTTTTTTACCGAAATAAAAAAAAATTAAGTGGAAACTTTTTGGGTTTGCCTTTTCCACGCGGTAACCAACAACTGGACTGCTCTACTCCACCAATCTCGTTCAAGTCAGCTGAGCTTTTTTATTTTTTTTTTTCGTTTTGTTTTTATTATTCTTCAATGCAATTTCTTGATTAAAAAAAAAAAAGATATATGCATGCGCTCATGTCATGGTAATGTCCGAGAGCAGAAAAAGAGAGAGAGAGAAAAGGAGAAGCGGACGCCTGGGGGAGATTTCTCGTGCCTCAGCCCCATTGGCTTCGTTCTGAGGTGAGTTCGTCGGATGATCTTCTCTTGAATTGAATCGAATCTTTCATTTCGATTTCTGGAAATCTTTCGGTGGTCTGGTGTTGATGATCAGCTTGATTAATGTCATACAATGAATTTCGGTCCTCTTAATGTTTTTCGGTGAAGCTCACCACGTTTAATCTTCGTTTCGTCAGGCAGTATCGGGTCGCGAGCTCGCCAATTTGATTGGATTGAGTTTATTGCCCGGGAGTACGGTTTCCTTCTATATCGCTAGATGCGAGCTGCGTTCTTTTTTTTTTTTTTTCCTGTGTTGCTTTGGTGGATTGTAATTTTCGTTCTGATTAATTGAATTCTTACTCAGAATCTTTGCTTCCTTAGCTGTTAATCTGCTGATTTCATGTGGTTCATTGAATTTTTTTTTTTTGTTCTAGTTTTGACCGAATTGTGAAATGTTTGAAGTTGTCGACGCTTGTTATTCCTTGGAACGCTCGATGGTCACAATGTCTATGAGGATTGGGAAGTCTTGTTCAGTCGATTATATGGGAGCTGGATGTGTTCGGGTGATGGTTGCATTGAAATTGTTGATGGAACTGTTTGGCTTTTCAGGGGGTGAGTTGAATTTGATTAGAGAATGGGGGTTGTGTCAAGGCGGGTTGTACCCGTCTGTGGTAACCTCTGTTTCATGTGTCCTTCGATGCGCGCGAGGTCTAGACAGCCAGTCAAACGGTACAAGAAGTTGCTTGCTGACATCTTCCCCAAAAGTCAGGTGATTTTTCATTTGGGTCACAGAACTTAAATTTGGATGAATATGATCAAAGATTATATCACTTCATTCTGAATTCAGCTTAAGCTTTGAATGTTATTCCTTTGAGTGAAAGCTAAAACTTATGTTAATGCCAATGCTTATCTATTTCTTCCATTTAAGCCTAGGCAGTCTACTTAATGACTGTCCAGAAAGTCCGATTGTAGTTTGAAGCCTTAGCTTTCTTCCCACATAATTGTTTTTCGTTTCCGGCAGGAAGCTGACCTAATGACAGAAAAATTGGGAAACTGTGTGAGTATGCCTCAAAGAATCCATTAAGAATTCCTAAGGTATGTATACACCAAAAGAATAATTATGCTTGCATACCTGTATTGTGTGCACTTCCCACAAGTGTGCAACAGTGTAAGGAGTCAAAAATGTTCCATTCCCATGTCTTACATACTGACTGGAGTGTTAAAACATTTGTTTTCATATAATTCTTTTGCGCAGATTACCACTTACTTAGAGCAACGGTGTTACAAGGATCTTCGGAATGAGAATTATGGATCTGTTAAAGTTATCTTGTGCATTTACAGAAAACTGCTGTCATCATGTAAGGAGCAAATGTAAGTTTCATGTACTTCAATGCTGCATTTGACTATTAAATGATTGAAGGTAGCATTTTAAATTGAGGCCATACTGCCTATGAGTGGTTCTTCTTCTTCCTCTTCAATTACATCTTGGGAAGGCAGAGAAATTGGTCTGACATATCAGTGCTCATTAGCAATTATGGGCCCATAGGCAGAATGTAACAAATTGTAATAATGTTTCGTAGGTCATTGTTTGCTGGTAGCTTACTGGGAATTGTTCGAACATTGCTGGAACAAACGCAGCAGGACGAACTGCGGATTTTAGCATCACTCTTGTTGACTTTATGAACAGCCAAGTAAGCACTTACATTGTCATGGTAGATTATAGTAGCATCTGGCACTTCTCTTTTGGACTTATGTGTCCTGAAGATGATCTATTTCGTCATCAATGAATATTTTGTCTCTTTGGACTTTTGTGTCCTGAAGATGATCTATTTCGTCGTCAATGAATATTTATCTACTAGGAGCACAAGGTATGAGAAAAAGGAATAAACAATTGAAAATAAAGAGAGGAAAAAAAAAGAGAAATATGTAGAGGTGTTGGCTTCAGTTTTCCTCGTATCATGTGTCGAGTTACTCATGAGATGCTTTTGAGTTTCTATGGATGATTTTTCTTCTTAAGCTGTTATTCTTTTCAACTTTTCGGTATATTTAACTCCATGCCAAGTCTTATTGGTCTTCAAAATTTATATAGGTTGACAGTACGTATATTTTCAACTTAGAGGGTCTTATTCCAAAGCTTTGTCAAATGGCTGAAGAAGAAGGAGATGATGAAAGAATTCTTCCCTTTACGCTCTTCTGGGATGCAGGCTCTGGCATGCATGGTAATAATTCCATGCCCAGCTTATTCCTTTTGTATATGGGGAAAAAAAAAAGAAAACGAAGCATGATGCCTGAGTATGTTATATCATGTTTACACTTTAATCTGTATAACCTTCGAAAAGCACATAATTAGCATGTCTGGGACCTTCTCTACTGTGTTTAATGTGGCACTGTTTAGTTTGTAGCCAGGAACTGAAGTCATCAATTAAAAAATTAGCCAAAGATAAAATGACTCCAAACACGACAAATGCTAATAGCAATGTGAAAGCTTATGAAAGCCAGTAACTGCCTATTCTCCTTGGAGAGCTGGTCTAATCCAGCAGTAGCTAGATTGCTCTTTTCCAAGTGCTGTCTCTTTCCCAGTCTTGATCATGAATTGATATTGCTTCTAGATGTTCTTGAAATTGTAAATCATTGCTCATCTTTTCTCTGTAGTGCAGGCTGTCTAGATGATGAAATTCTTTCTTATACAGCTTGGATCTAATGACAATGATGTTGAGCTCATGTAGAATGTTACATCTCCTGGTTTTTATCTTTACTCGCTTCCTCACTTAGGCTTGGTTGCTTGGCTTTTAAGACTGATGTGTCGCTTTTTTCTTTTTCTCATCCTAGGTGTTGTTCATGGGAGAACATTCCCATATATCTATGGACTTTGACAAGGTGAGTCATCCTTTTGTAAGATGCCACTGAAATACATAGTCAAACAATTCAAGCTATATGCATGTCTGGAGATCTGATGTTCGCCTTGAATGTGAAAGCATACATTTTAGCAAATCCAATGAGCGACTGACTCAGTGCAAGTCATTATTTTCAATCTCCTTAAGGTGATGTATATATTATGGAACAGATTATGTCAGTGATGCTGGAAAACTATGAATATCTACAAATGAACTTGGAGCATGCCAAGGAAAAGCCAGATTCGTTACCTCAGCAACAATGGCTTCAAGAAGAGCTTAAAGCAGATCGGGGCTCGTCAATTCAAGATATAAGTGACAAGGTTATTTCCTTGCCGATCTGCTTGACCAATCCTGACATGGATAAGACGATGTAAGGCACCCTCTTTATTCTGTTGTTGATTCTAATGTAGATTTTTGTATGACCAGGCAATTGATAATTCTTTTGCTGCTTTACTTACAGAGATACCTCCAAGAGCCCATCTTACTGGTCAAGGGGTTTGCTTACAGAATATAGCCAGCTTGACAAAAGAGACTGCGACCTATCCGTGCGACGTGTTCTTGAGCCCCTTTTTCATATTTTTGATACTCAAAATCATTGGTCCATGGATAAGGACTTGCCTGTTCTGTATTGATGTACTTGCAGGCGCTTCTGGAAAAGACAGGTTGAGGATTTAGTATTTTTTCCTCTTTAAAATGTGCTTTTTTCTGAATAGTGTCATAGATGGTAATTAGTAGCATTTTCTGTTCTTGTGCAGGAGGCAATGCTAACGTCTTCTATCCTATTTTGGTCAAGCACTTGGATCATAAAAATGTTGCTGGAAACCCTTACTGCAAGATAGATGTTGTCATGTGACCTACGCAGCTAGCACGTAATGCTAAACGGCAGACTTCAGTTACTATAATTGGGGCGATTTCTGATTTAATTAAGCAACTAAAGAAGTGCTTGCAGAACTTATCTTGAAGGATTAACCCCTGGAGATGGTGTAGATAAGCAGAATGCTGATCTTCAGTCTGCCCTGGAGAGTTGCATCTCAGAGCTTCTAAAAAGGCATGTACAACTATTACTTTTGTTTCACTCTTTACGAAAATTCCAATGCTAAGAAGGTGAATTTAATTATATAGCATGGTTTTTAGACGGTTCGAGCAAACAAACATAGTAAAGTCATCACTACCTTCCTTCTTAAATTTAGCTCATCTTTGTATTAACTAATTGTTATAGGTATCCTAACCTTTGTTACTGAAACAAATATAGACTCTCACTTGGGTCATTATTCTCAATTGCAAAATTATGGTGTACAAACTACTGGCCGTTCTTACTCACCTGTCATGCTAAGAAATGTCCTTATAAAATCCCTGGACTGCTTGTTGTTAGCATGGTTGGTATAAGAAACACAAATAACAGCTTCCTACTTACATTACTAGTTATTCTAAAAGCTTTCAGAATCTCAGGTCTTGGTCATTACCTGAGTTGACAACTTAAGACAATCCTAATGACAACTGGGGGGGGGGGGGAAGGCATTGTGCTTCAGCTAACGGATTAAAGAAAAGTACTGGTGGTCTCTTTTTTCATCTCCTTTTCCTGATTAAAACGTGCCGGTCATTTGACTGCAAAGAATAGATTTTTCGCACTGTATAGTCTTGCACCGACGAGCTTAATTTCTCTTCAATCTCATAGGTTTCGATTTGGTCAATGCTTGTGATTGGCCACAAAAGAAGATTTTCAGTCGATTCCTTCTATTTTTATGTTCTTAAGAGGATCCTACTGTGCTATAACTTGATAATAAATTTCTGATGATAGTTGCCAATTTCCATCATCTTGTGGCAGTTGCTTTGTTGATGTGCGTACACTCAGGAAAGGATATGAGAACATTTGAACAAAATTTGGCATGGCTTCTATTGAGGATAAGAATGAAGAAATTCATTTAAGATTGTTTGGATATGTTGAAAATATGGGCTTAGAGGTTCAGAATGAGAATAATTGACGTCGTGATGGAGATGTCTGGTGAAGGGGCAGGAAGGCTGAAACTTAGGTTGTTGTGGTTACTAGGTTGTTACAATGCTATAATACAAGAAAGAGCGCAATGGTGTAAGAAATCTGATAGAATAATCAAATAGTAAACACCTCTTCATCTAATGGCTTAAGCTTTTAGGCTGTTGGTATTGGTCCCTATAAATCTCACATGGTATAAAAAGCAGGATGTTCCGAGTTTAAATCTTTCCAGGCCCCTATTTGTCTCCCCAATCTACTATTTTCACGCTTAGTACTAGTCAAAAAGACCAGACGAAGCGTGAAGGGAAGTGTTAGAATATATAAATTAAATCGCCCCTTCATCTAAGAGCTTAAGCTTTTGGGTTGGACTTTCTAATAAAATCCATGTCATCAACTACACTTAGTGGGAAAAGACTTGGTTGTTGTTGGCGTTGTTGAAGGGAAGGACTTTCTAAGTTTAGTTTCTTGTCCAAACGTCTTATTGCTATGCTTTTTCTTTCTCATCGTAAAAATGAAGCTGGCTATTGTCAGGTTGGTGACATAGGACCCATTCTGGATATGATGGCTGTGGTGTTAGAAAGTCTCCCACCTACCACACTTGGGCCAGATCAACCATTTATGCTGTTTACCGTACTGCACGGATCATCTCTTCAATCCCTAGTGTGTCTAATGATAAGAAGGCAAGTATGGTAATTGTCATATGCTGCTTCATAGTGCTTAAGCAAATGCTTTCTTATGCTAACTTTGCATGTTTGACCCTTCCAGGCTTTCCCTGATTCTCTGTTTCATCAGTTGCTAGTCGCAATGGTCCACCCAGATCATGAAGCAAGAATTGGAGCACACTCTATTCTCTCTACTGTGCTTATGCCTTCACTAGTTTGCCCTCTATCAGATCAGAGGAAGCATGCGCAGACCTTAAAGGCACATAAAAGAAGTTTTGGAGATCAGGATGAAGGGAATGACTCAGCAGTGCCATCAATTGTCTCGAGGGAGGAAGTCAATCAGATATTGGATGGGGATGCTAAACAATCACCCCTTTCTGGAACTCTTTGCCAATCTAATAGTTTGAAGCTTGCATTAACAGATGGAAAAGCAGTATGAAACTTTCAGGCTTTTAGCTTTTCATTACTAGCTGCATCTGCAAATAAATATTGTTGATAGTTGCTGGTACTTCGTGGTAAAAATGTTCTTTTTTTTTTCCAATTTTGGATAGGATGTTACTTCCCTTCGATTGAGCAGTCACCAAGTCAGCCTTTTGCTTTCATCAATCTGGGTTCAGGCAACATCTGCAGATAACTCACCAGCAAATTTTGAAGCAATGGCACATACTTATAACATAGCTCTATTGTTTACACGTTCCAAGGTGAGCTCTGGGATGTGCTGCATCTGCTCCTTGTTCCTTTGCATCCTTTCAGCATCTTTAAGGAACAGTCCGAACCTCAACTATCTTGTAAATCCTTTGTTATCATCTTTTTGTGAATTAAGTTACTTGATGAAGTAGTATTTTCCTGTGGGGACATCCTTTCTTGGGGCTATTATGATGTTTTGAAGAAATGGTGATCAAGATGTATTATCTTTAACTAGACATGTATGCTAAGGAAAAAGCTTCTTAAAAGGGCCCCCTCTGTGGGTGCGTATATTTTGGATTTTGGTACATGAGTAAATATCGGATATTAGGTGGAGTGTGCATGTTTGGGAAGATGGATGTAAAGGCTGTTTATTGGAAGTAGTGTTTTAAGTAACTTTTTATTTATTATATTGACAGTCTTCCAGTCATATGGCTCTAGTAAGATGCTTCCAGTTGGCATTGTCCCTTAGAAGCATTTCTCTTGACCAAGAAGGTAAGTGACTTTTCTATGTTTTCTTCTATTTTCAATCTAAATTATTCATTTTTTACTCTGTTGGAGAGTATATGCACATATTGCCATGTGATTGAATAGAAATTTCACAGGTCATGGGAGATGCTTGATGAGCGTAAATATTTATTCGTAAATTATTATTCCAATAAAATTAACATCTCTTCAAGTAGTCCAATATGTAAAGGAAAAACCAAAGAATTTAACAATGTCTTAATAATAAATTTCCTTCTTCCAATCACTCTCTGTGATGTTGTGTCCGAAATTATGGATAATTTACTTTTACTTCTTTGGTCATGAATTGCCGGGGCTACATTCAATTGGGTGACTTTTCTAGGATCCCTGGAAAAAGTAGCAAGGATTTTAAGGTAGCAAGCCTCATAGCACATGGATTAAGTTTGGTGTGAGCATTCCAATGCATGATTTAAAGACGTGCGAAGAAGAATTAGTAAGTTGTCTGAAAGTTTACAATTTCGAAGGTCAGATTCAGTTGAAGCTAAAGTAATTGTCTAACCATGTCATTTTCCCAAATTGCTACTAGAATTTGTATCTTTGTCTTTGAAAGTGTTATTGCAATTGTAAGGCATCCTCTTTATTATCAGAACATCATTTTCTGAATATCTCTGTTCTGGCCGATATGGTAATCAAGAAGTTTGTATTAAGCTTGATTAAGTCTGTTTGAACTGCTTCTGTTTCTTCCATGAGATCAATTGTTATTCAGATCAAGTGCATTTGGGCACTGCGGTTTGTGGAATTGTGCAAACAGGAGAACGAATGTTGAGTTTTAAATGTTTAAACTGATTGTGGTCATTTTCCTTGAAGGAGGTTTGCATCCATCTCGAAGAAGATCTCTTTTTACCTTGGCATCCTACATGCTTATATTCTCAGCCAGGGCCGCCATTTTTCCGGACATTATCCCTCATGTGAAAGCATCATTAACAGATAGAACAGTTAAGTCCCATACCTCCCTATCACTTTTTCAGACACTTTATTGTGCATAATTAAGTGAGCCATGCTTAATATTGCTTTCTACATTTACTATTATAAAATAACATTGTCATGAGTAAATTGCAATTATTTCTATTGGGCAGATTGATCCATACCTCGAGTTAATTGAAGATATCAGGCTACAGGCTGTATGTATAGAATCTAACTTGGAGAAGATATCGTATGGGTCAGAAGAAGATGAAGCTGCTGCGGTGAAGTCGCTGTCAGATATAAGCTCAGATGAGCAGCAGTTAAAAGAAATTGTTCTTTCACATTTGATTACTAAATGTGGGATTGTCCGAGGTAATAATGAGTCTGTTCTAGTAGTTTAGTATTTGCCCACGTAACGTAATGCCTAGGGAAAAATAAGCATCTAAGCAAAAAGCATGTTCAAAGAAAAAATGAGGAAAAATGGTAGGCCATTAAATGAAGTGCTTATTAGAAAGGTCCAGGAAGAATTAAGCAGCATTTGAAAAGCAACTAAGCATTTTAGACTGTGGATTGGTGGCACAGATATTGCTAATCTACTGTAGGGAGTGCAATTAACAAAAACAATATTGCCTTTCTCCTCTAAGTGGAACTGAACAAATATTTGTGTTCTCCAGAGTTGTAAACATACATCTTTTCACAGGGCATGCATTAGAGAACTCAATCAAAGACTCATCTTCTGTGTACCAATTGTTGCCCTCATTTGTACTGTATATGTGTGCATATATGCATGCAAGTATGTTGATTTTGTGTATGTTTTTCCCCTGGCTGATTCAAGCATGCATCTACTTTCTTTTCACATTGGTTGCACTCTCCTAGTTGATACTTGAACCCACATGTGCAACTTGCAGTCTCTTCTCATTGTCGTGTTAATGTTACTAGATGCCGTCATTCGGTGCTATATTTTTGGATGGCTCATTCTACCTCAGTTTCGTAAGGATTCTCTTTGGTAATATATGGCAGTCTTCTGTCAAGTTATTAAGTCATTGAACACCAGAATATAATGTGGCTTGCTTCTTCATAGATATGTTAGTCATTAGTTGTTAATAGATGGGATTAGGATGAGACTTGAACCCTGGGGAAATGATGAGGGCACTGTAGACTGGAACCAATTAAATTTTACACTCAAAGCTTCCTGGATATGTGTAGAAATGAATTGGTCAGTAGTTGTAGTGGTCTCTTTTGTTCCCTCTTCAAGGTTTGCCCTCAAATCTATGCTTTCTTCATGTAGGAAGAATTATCAGACTTGAAAAAGCAATTTCTACAAGCATTTTCACCTGATGAAGCTTATCCTTTGGGAGCGCCACTATTTATGGAGACACCTAAGCCGTGTTCTCCTCTTGCCCTAGTGGATTCTCGGGCTTTGATGAAGTAAGGAATGCAATGATTAAAATTATTTTCTGGTACCATTTTTAATACAGGATCTGTATTTGGTTTAAATCCTGTTCAGGCCATGCCTTTAGTCGACATGACAGACGATGATGCCTTCCTTGAACCAAGTGGGAGTCAGTCGGATCGCAAGACATCACTCTCTAGCAACACAGTTGACATTATAAATGTCAATCAGCTCTTGGCATCTGTAAGATTTAATCCTGTACATGTGGACTTTTTCATGTGCTTAAATGTTTGTGCAATTGCCTCTTGGGGACTGGCAAGCTAGCCGTACCCTTATCCTCCGGGTGTTTGATGAAGTTCATTTCAGCCATTTTTGACAAACTTGCTGCATCTCCAGTTATCTCCATTGATTATCATTTTTTGTTTCTGTAATTCAATATAGTTCCCAACAGCCCTATCAAGTTTCTTGTGGGAGGACTAGTTCTTATCCATCCTAGATGTATTGTTGAGCACTGTTGACATTTCCTACTACTAGCCATGGATGCCAAGTACTTTTATTCGTTGGAGAATATGATGCAGCAGAAGGGGAGGTTTTTTGAAAGTTTGTACAGAACACTAAACCAGGACTCAAGGAACCTTGATCTTTCATGTTCTGTGGATATGGACAATCTCCCTTTGAATTACCATAAAATTGAACTTCATCTGCGGATTGGATGGGATAACGGGTGAATAAGCTTAACGAATTGCATCTTAGACTTGTTAATATTAAAGTATGTGAAACTAAACTGGGTGGCTGAACTGGACAAAATTGAATATAATTAAAGAATGGTGTTTTATGCAAACTGTGGAATGTATATTTGAGTGCATGGAGAAGATATGTAGGCTGGTTTGAAAAAATGGTCAAGTTTATTAATAAAGTTATCCCGTTAATGATGGTTGACTGTTCTTTTAGGAGAATATAGATAGCGGTGGTAGAGATTGTAGAGCTTAATGCTATCTAGTCTTATTGGGAGACCTTTCTTAACACATTTAAATTTATAACTTCTTGTTGCACTGCTTGTTTCCTACGTCATTTTTGGTTGTTCTAATGAAATACTCAGTTTTAAGTTTCCTTTCTGTAAATCTCTCATGAAGGAAATATATAGGCTCTCTTCTCATGGTTCTAAAATTGTTGACAGGTTCTGGAAAACAGCTAGACAGGTTGCAAGCTTGCCAGTTTCCTCAGCACCCATACCATATGACCAAATGAAGAATCAGTGTGAAGCTCTTGTAACAGGCAAACAGCAGAAGATGTCGGTTCTTCATAGTTTCAAGAATCAGCAGGAAGCGAAGGCTATAGTTTTGTTGGGTGAAACTGAAAACAGGGCCCCTCCTTTACCAATTCCAAACTTGGTAAGTACGTTTATTTTGTAAGGAGGATACCATTATCATTTAGTATCTGTCTGGTTGGTTTATAAATGAAACACTATTGACCTTGCAAAGTCTCTGTTACGCTTACATCAGAAATGAACCTCAGTGGACTCAGAAGATTATGTCCCCATTGTATATGTGGCTTATTTGTGCTTGGTTCTATTTAAGTCAAGATGCACTTTTTTGTTTCCATTATGTAAAAAGAGCTTGAGACGCTTTGATGTAAATGACTAGGTGAGAGAAATTTGACATGGAAGAATTCAACTCTCTCTCTTCCTGAGAAACCGTCGCTAACATTATATACATTCCTGGCTTTTTCTACAGAATACAGAGCTCTTGGATGGGGATGAGAAGTTGCATGAGAGTGACCAATTGCGACATCAGGATCAGCTTCAGCTCTGTTTACGTGATTATGGACCGCATTCTTTCAGATTACCGCCGTCGAGCCCATATGACAAATTCTTGAAAGCTGCTGGATGCTGAATAGTTTAGGCATGCTTTTACACGTATATACCTTTGTTTCTCAAGTTTATTCTTCCAACTGTCCTATATTCTTTTCATTCTTTCAAGTCTTCCGCCAACTCACCTGTATATTCGTTTTTTTTTTTATCCTGTTATGAAGTTGTCGACCTGCCAAGTCCGAATGGCTGGAAAGACAGAAACGGATCATAATAGTAAATAGCTGAGTGTAATGTGTCAACAATCGCTCTGTAGTACAAGCAATTTGAATGTACAAATAATGTGTTTTGTTTGCAACTTATTTGTTTCGCAATGGTGGGGAACCTGCAGTTTTTCAATACCTATTTAGTTTTGTATAATGATTGGCTTAATAAAGTGAAATTCTGGCAAATTGTAAGTTACATGCCAACGGTAGTAAAGAAACCATCTGAACAATCCCACATTAAAAATCCAATTTTCCTGTCGCTTGTTATCTGATTCTTGATGTCATATGATTACCAAGTAGTTTCAGCAAACATTGTCTTGTTTCCACTGGAAACAAGACAATGTTTGCTGAAACTACTTGGTAATCATATGACATCAAGAATCAGATAACAAGCGACAGGAAAATTGGATTTTTAATGTGGGATTGTTCAGATGGTTTCTTACTACCGTTGGCATGTAACTTACAATTTGCCAGAATTTCACTTTATTAAGCCAATCATTATACAAAACTAAATAGGTATTGAAAAACTGCAGGTTCCCCACCATTGCGAAACAAATAAGTTGCAAACAAAAACACATTATTTGTACATTCAAATTGCTTGTACTACAGAGCGATTGTTGACACATTACACTCAGCTATTTACTATTATGATCCGTTTCTGTCTTTCCAGCCATTCGGACTTGGCAGGTCGACAACTTCATAACAGGATAAAAAAAAAAACGAATATACAGGTGAGTTGGCGGAAGACTTGAAAGAATGAAAAGAATATAGGACAGTTGGAAGAATAAACTTGAGAAACAAAGGTATATACGTGTAAAAGCATGCCTAAACTATTCAGCATCCAGCAGCTTTCAAGAATTTGTCATATGGGCTCGACGGCGGTAATCTGAAAGAATGCGGTCCATAATCACGTAAACAGAGCTGAAGCTGATCCTGATGTCGCAATTGGTCACTCTCATGCAACTTCTCATCCCCATCCAAGAGCTCTGTATTCTGTAGAAAAAGCCAGGAATGTATATAATGTTAGCGACGGTTTCTCAGGAAGAGAGAGAGTTGAATTCTTCCATGTCAAATTTCTCTCACCTAGTCATTTACATCAAAGCGTCTCAAGCTCTTTTACATAATGGAAACAAAAAAGTGCATCTTGACTTAAATAGAACCAAGCACAAATAAGCCACATATACAATGGGGACATAATCTTCTGAGTCCACTGAGGTTCATTTCTGATGTAAGCGTAACAGAGACTTTGCAAGGTCAATAGTGTTTCATTTATAAACCAACCAGACAGATACTAAATGATAATGGTATCCTCCTTACAAAATAAACGTACTTACCAAGTTTGGAATTGGTAAAGGAGGGGCCCTGTTTTCAGTTTCACCCAACAAAAACTATAGCCTTCGCTTCCTGCTGATTCTTGAAACTATGAAGAACCGACATCTTCTGCTGTTTGCCTGTTACAAGAGCTTCACACTGATTCTTCATTTGGTCATATGGTATGGGTGCTGAGGAAACTGGCAAGCTTGCAACCTGTCTAGCTGTTTCCAGAACCTGTCAACAATTTTAGAACCATGAGAAGAGAGCCTATATATTTCCTTCATGAGAGATTTACAGAAAGGAAACTTAAAACTGAGTATTTCATTAGAACAACCAAAAAATGACGTAGGAAACAAGCAGTGCAACAAGAAGTTATAAATTTAAATGTGTTAAGAAAGGTCTCCCAATAAGACTAGATAGCATTAAGCTCTACAATCTCTACCACCGCTATCTATATTCTCCTAAAAGAACAGTCAACCATCATTAACGGGATAACTTTATTAATAAACTTGACCATTTTTCAAACCAGCCTACATATCTTCTCCATGCACTCAAATATACATTCCACAGTTTGCATAAAACACCATTCTTTAATTATATTCAATTTTGTCCAGTTCAGCCACCCAGTTTAGTTTCACATACTTTAATATTAACAAGTCTAAGATGCAATTCGTTAAGCTTATTCACCCGTTATCCCATCCAATCCGCAGATGAAGTTCAATTTTATGGTAATTCAAAGGGAGATTGTCCATATCCACAGAACATGAAAGATCAAGGTTCCTTGAGTCCTGGTTTAGTGTTCTGTACAAACTTTCAAAAAACCTCCCCTTCTGCTGCATCATATTCTCCAACGAATAAAAGTACTTGGCATCCATGGCTAGTAGTAGGAAATGTCAACAGTGCTCAACAATACATCTAGGATGGATAAGAACTAGTCCTCCCACAAGAAACTTGATAGGGCTGTTGGGAACTATATTGAATTACAGAAACAAAAAATGATAATCAATGGAGATAACTGGAGATGCAGCAAGTTTGTCAAAAATGGCTGAAATGAACTTCATCAAACACCCGGAGGATAAGGGTACGGCTAGCTTGCCAGTCCCCAAGAGGCAATTGCACAAACATTTAAGCACATGAAAAAGTCCACATGTACAGGATTAAATCTTACAGATGCCAAGAGCTGATTGACATTTATAATGTCAACTGTGTTGCTAGAGAGTGATGTCTTGCGATCCGACTGACTCCCACTTGGTTCAAGGAAGGCATCATCGTCTGTCATGTCGACTAAAGGCATGGCCTGAACAGGATTTAAACCAAATACAGATCCTGTATTAAAAATGGTACCAGAAAATAATTTTAATCATTGCATTCCTTACTTCATCAAAAGCCCGAGAATCCACTAGGGCAAGAGGAGAACACGGCTTAGGTGTCTCCATAAATAGTGGCGCTCCCAAAGGATAAGCTTCATCAGGTGAAAATGCTTGTAGAAATTGCTTTTTCAAGTCTGATAATTCTTCCTACATGAAGAAAGCATAGATTTGAGGGCAAACCTTGAAGAGGGAACAAAAGAGACCACTACAACTACTGACCAATTCATTTCTACACATATCCAGGAAGCTTTGAGTGTAAAATTTAATTGGTTCCAGTCTACAGTGCCCTCATCATTTCCCCAGGGTTCAAGTCTCATCCTAATCCCATCTATTAACAACTAATGACTAACATATCTATGAAGAAGCAAGCCACATTATATTCTGGTGTTCAATGACTTAATAACTTGACAGAAGACTGCCATATATTACCAAAGAGAATCCTTACGAAACTGAGGTAGAATGAGCCATCCAAAAATATAGCACCGAATGACGGCATCTAGTAACATTAACACGACAATGAGAAGAGACTGCAAGTTGCACATGTGGGTTCAAGTATCAACTAGGAGAGTGCAACCAATGTGAAAAGAAAGTAGATGCATGCTTGAATCAGCCAGGGGAAAAAACATACACAAAATCAACATACTTGCATGCATATATGCACACATATACAGTACAAATGAGGGCAACAATTGGTACACAGAAGATGAGTCTTTGATTGAGTTCTCTAATGCATGCCCTGTGAAAAGATGTATGTTTACAACTCTGGAGAACACAAATATTTGTTCAGTTCCACTTAGAGGAGAAAGGCAATATTGTTTTTGTTAATTGCACTCCCTACAGTAGATTAGCAATATCTGTGCCACCAATCCACAGTCTAAAATGCTTAGTTGCTTTTCAAATGCTGCTTAATTCTTCCTGGACCTTTCTAATAAGCACTTCATTTAATGGCCTACCATTTTTCCTCATTTTTTCTTTTGAACATGCTTTTGCTTAGATGCTTATTTTTCCCTAGGCATTACGTTACGTGGGCAAATACTAAACTACTAGAACAGACTCAATTATTACCTCGGACAAATTCCCACATTTAGTAATCAAATGTGAAAGAACAATTTCTTTTAACTGCTGCTCATCTGAGCTTATATCTGACAGCGACTTCACCGCAGCAGCTTCATCTTCTTCTGACCCATACGATATCTTCTCCAAGTTAGATTCTATACATACAGCCTGTAGCCTGATATCTTCAATTAACTCGAGGTATGGATCAATCTGCCCAATAGAAATAATTGCAATTTACTCATGACAATGTTATTTTATAATAGTAAATGTAGAAAGCAATATTAAGCATGGCTCACTTAATTATGCACAATAAAGTGTCTGAAAAAGTGATAGGGAGGTATGGGACTTAACTGTTCTATCTGTTAATGATGCTTTCACATGAGGGATAATGTCCGGAAAAATGGCGGCCTGGCTGAGAATATAAGCATGTAGGATGCCAAGGTAAAAAGAGATCTTCTTCGAGATGGATGCAAACCTCCTTCAAGGAAAATGACCACAATCAGTTTAAACATTTAAAACTCAACATTCGTTCTCCTGTTTGCACAATTCCACAAACCGCAGTGCCCAAATGCACTTGATCTGAATAACAATTGATCTCATGGAAGAAACAGAAGCAGTTCAAACAGACTTAATCAAGCTTAATACAAACTTCTTGATTACCATATCGGCCAGAACAGAGATATTCAGAAAATGATGTTCTGATAATAAAGAGGATGCCTTACAATTGCAATAACACTTTCAAAGACAAAGATACAAATTCTAGTAGCAATTTGGGAAAATGACATGGTTAGACAATTACTTTAGCTTCAACTGAATCTGACCTTCGAAATTGTAAACTTTCAGACAACTTACTAATTCTTCTTCGCACGTCTTTAAATCATGCATTGGAATGCTCACACCAAACTTAATCCATGTGCTATGAGGCTTGCTACCTTAAAATCCTTGCTACTTTTTCCAGGGATCCTAGAAAAGTCACCCAATTGAATGTAGCCCCGGCAATTCATGACCAAAGAAGTAAAAGTAAATTATCCATAATTTCGGACACAACATCACAGAGAGTGATTGGAAGAAGGAAATTTATTATTAAGACATTGTTAAATTCTTTGGTTTTCCTTTACATATTGGACTACTTGAAGAGATGTTAATTTTATTGGAATAATAATTTACGAATAAATATTTACGCTCATCAAGCATCTCCCATGACCTGTGAAATTTCTATTCAATCACATGGCAATATGTGCATATACTCTCCAACAGAGTAAAAAATGAATAATTTAGATTGAAAATAGAAGAAAACATAGAAAAGTCACTTACCTTCTTGGTCAAGAGAAATGCTTCTAAGGGACAATGCCAACTGGAAGCATCTTACTAGAGCCATATGACTGGAAGACTGTCAATATAATAAATAAAAAGTTACTTAAAACACTACTTCCAATAAACAGCCTTTACATCCATCTTCCCAAACATGCACACTCCACCTAATATCCGATATTTACTCATGTACCAAAATCCAAAATATACGCACCCACAGAGGGGGCCCTTTTAAGAAGCTTTTTCCTTAGCATACATGTCTAGTTAAAGATAATACATCTTGATCACCATTTCTTCAAAACATCATAATAGGCCCCAAGAAAGGATGTCCCCACAGGAAAATACTACTTCATCAAGTAACTTAATTCACAAAAAGATGATAACAAAGGATTTACAAGATAGTTGAGGTTCGGACTGTTCCTTAAAGATGCTGAAAGGATGCAAAGGAACAAGGAGCAGATGCAGCACATCCCAGAGCTCACCTTGGAACGTGTAAACAATAGAGCTATGTTATAAGTATGTGCCATTGCTTCAAAATTTGCTGGTGAGTTATCTGCAGATGTTGCCTGAACCCAGATTGATGAAAGCAAAAGGCTGACTTGGTGACTGCTCAATCGAAGGGAAGTAACATCCTATCCAAAATTGGAAAAAAAAAAGAACATTTTTACCACGAAGTACCAGCAACTATCAACAATATTTATTTGCAGATGCAGCTAGTAATGAAAAGCTAAAAGCCTGAAAGTTTCATACTGCTTTTCCATCTGTTAATGCAAGCTTCAAACTATTAGATTGGCAAAGAGTTCCAGAAAGGGGTGATTGTTTAGCATCCCCATCCAATATCTGATTGACTTCCTCCCTCGAGACAATTGATGGCACTGCTGAGTCATTCCCTTCATCCTGATCTCCAAAACTTCTTTTATGTGCCTTTAAGGTCTGCGCATGCTTCCTCTGATCTGATAGAGGGCAAACTAGTGAAGGCATAAGCACAGTAGAGAGAATAGAGTGTGCTCCAATTCTTGCTTCATGATCTGGGTGGACCATTGCGACTAGCAACTGATGAAACAGAGAATCAGGGAAAGCCTGGAAGGGTCAAACATGCAAAGTTAGCATAAGAAAGCATTTGCTTAAGCACTATGAAGCAGCATATGACAATTACCATACTTGCCTTCTTATCATTAGACACACTAGGGATTGAAGAGATGATCCGTGCAGTACGGTAAACAGCATAAATGGTTGATCTGGCCCCAAGTGTGGTAGGTGGGAGACTTTCTAACACCACAGCCATCATATCCAGAATGGGTCCTATGTCACCAACCTGACAATAGCCAGCTTCATTTTTACGATGAGAAAGAAAAAGCATAGCAATAAGACGTTTGGACAAGAAACTAAACTTAGAAAGTCCTTCCCTTCAACAACGCCAACAACAACCAAGTCTTTTCCCACTAAGTGTAGTTGATGACATGGATTTTATTAGAAAGTCCAACCCAAAAGCTTAAGCTCTTAGATGAAGGGGCGATTTAATTTATATATTCTAACACTC
>JAGVVM010003438.1:0-40507 GCA_019149425.1 Psidium friedrichsthalianum
GCTACTTTTTGTGTAGGCGGCGGGCCGTACTGTTAAGGATTCGGTTGTCGGTTTGGAGAGCTCCCGGCAACCTTATAAATATGCTCTTCCCCTTTTCTCGATTTCTGCTCCCTTTCTGGTTTCATCCGGAGGTGTTG
The DNA here is from genome assembly GCA_019149425.1 of Psidium friedrichsthalianum. NCBI lineage: Eukaryota > Viridiplantae > Streptophyta > Magnoliopsida > Myrtales > Myrtaceae > Psidium > Psidium friedrichsthalianum. Next base: position 138 of record JAGVVM010003438.1, read on the forward strand.
TGTCCTTTACTGACCAAGAAACTAAAAGGCAGTGTACGCGGGAAGGGGTGGCGAAGGAGGAGGGTGTGGCATGCGTAGGAGTGTGTAATAAGATCACTACACAGAAGGGGAAGAAGGGGGGTAGAGAGAGGAGAGGAAGCCCGAGGGGGGGTCAGCAGACTTTGGCGCGGGGGGGAGGGGGGAAATCAGAGCTAGAGACTAGAAGTTGAGGAAAGTAAGACAGAAGGTTAGAGCGGAACCAAGACCCGTGAACATGCATAAATGAGACAAAGATTTGGAAACATAATATAAAGGATAGCGCATTGTGACTCGGGTGAGCACGCCGAAAAGGTCGAATATCAGAAAGTCGCGAAACAGCAGCGCGAGTACACTGTGTATATATAGTATTTAAATTTCAACCAAAGGGACAAACTATAAGGATAATAACCTGAACACAAATTGTTATGACAATTAGGGCATAAGCACTATATATATCTCTTTTCGTTTCTTGTAGAGGATTGAAGCCTAGTCCTTCTTATTTCTAAACTGTTACCTTTCATTTTCAGGGTCTCTTTCTGGGTTCTTATGGAGATGCAAGCAATAGGACAGGCTTAAGAGCTCAAACGTCCCCCGCATCTTAACAGTGGCTAACTTAGCCCCATCATTTCCCAATGATTTGGTCTATAAAGTTGTTGACCCTCTCTCTCTTGATGCCAAAATAGCATCTTCCTTTCCTGAACCAAGTCCTTGAGTCCTTTCATATTGGTGGGTGCTCTTTGTGTGGATCTTTTATTCTTTTCCTTCATCTATGTCATCTCATTGATTCTTATCCTCTTTCCACAAGTTTGTGCGTCAAAGATACTGTTAATAATTGTCAATCCCATCTGTCTAAGCTCTATATTTGCAATCTCTCCATGATATTGCTCTAATATGCTTTCCACTTTGTCATCTTTTGTGTTCTTTTCATGACAGTTCAATATTTTTTTAGTCCTAATGTTCACATTGTTTAGTTCTGCTGCCTGTCTAAATCAAAATGTTTTAAGTCCATATTGAGCGTTTTGAGACTGGATACTATTATGTGCTTTTCTTTGAAGTTGGGGATTCTGAGGACACGCACATTGGACAGCACTTTGAGAGATTGTATCAATTTCCATTGTGATGAGCTAGAAAAAGGGAGGCCAGCATACTGTCCACTGTTTATGGGGGAGTTTCCAAAGGTCGTTTTCTTGCCCTATCCTGCATTTGCAATGAACAATTTCGATTACTAAGTTATAAGTTATCTCACTGATACTTGGTTCTTAGACTCTTCTTATTTTTGGGTACTTTCATCTCACTGGAGTTCTAGGTTCTTATACCTCTTCTTTTATTTTGGCCGACTATGAACCCTGCTGAGTTTGCACACTCTAGGTTGGGAAGTGATCTGGACAGCATTATGCTGCAAATGGATTTTAGGAACATGGCCTGGTGGTTTTTTTAGTAGAATTGGAAAAGTATCCTTCTAATGCATCATGACCAAATACTCCATGTTTCAGTCTCCTTCCAATTGATCTTTTTCACCATTTGACTGCTGAAGTTCATGTCTGGCAAACCATTAGAGCTTGTTCAGTATTCTTTGATAAAACTTTTTTGTATGTTCCTGCTGGCTCTATTCGGGGAAAGTAGCTTGGGTTACCGCAACTTTTGGAGTTTAGTTACTTATGAAAAAAAAAACTCACATGAAAGAAGAAGAAACTTGGTGGGTAAGGGACATTAGTTTTTTAGCTGAACTTTTTTTTGAATAGCTAGAAGTTTTTTCTGCAATGCTTAAAAATATACAGATGCAATAATCATTGTTTCGCCTGTCACGATCATACTATTTCTTGTTTGGAGGGCTGCATCGACATTCCCGACTGCAGAAAGGGAAATATGGAAATTAAGTGATAAATGCCATGGCATTTTTTTCCGAGCGGGTTTAACCTTTTGTCCAGAGCAAGTTTGTAATGATTAGTGACAACTTTCCTTTTCCTTTTTTTTTCCATTTTTCGGATGATTGTTTCTTCATGCCGAATTCTTTTCCTCTTTTTGAGCATTGTGACGGTGGTCACAGCTTATCTAATGAAGCAGCGCGGAATGAGCTTGTCTCAAGCTCTGGAACACATAAAGACCCGAAGGCCTCAGGTAGCTCCCTACGGGGATTCATTGTACAACTTCAGGATTTCGAAAGTTCTCTTGACAATGCCACAACCATTTGAGCCTGAATTCGAATCAGCCCTTTACATGGTTTACTTGAAAAATTTTCAAAAATTCATTTGCAATGGATATCCCTTACCTTGTGAATTCTTTCAGCCTATTTCAGATTGAATAGGAACCCCTTTTAGACTTCAGCAGATGCTTGTCAAGTGTCCTCTGTTTGGACTTGTAAATTTTGTAGTTGTAACTTGTAACTCTACTGCTCCTGTCTGAAGCAAGCCATCTGTGTATGAAGAACAATTCTGTCAATATACTTACTCGTAAGGAGAATATATGTTCTAGCATTGCATGAAGACAACGAGGAAAAAAAAAACTGAATCGTTTATAGCTGACAGGCCCAGCCTAACACGACCCCTCACGGGCTCGGGCCGAAGAGGGCCGGCACCCCCAGTTGCCATTCTTAGGGTAGGGCTCTGTTAGGAAAAGCAAAAGATGTTGTAAAATTTGGAGTAGAATCAAGAATGTCAGTTGGCTATTGTCTTGAATGCATGTCTCCGGGTACCAAAAACTTATGTTTTTAGTTTATTTTATCAAGAATCGAGAAAAATAACCGAGCTTATATTGTCAAATTGAGTGAATAAAAGTGTTATTCCTGAAAGCTTCCTTAGCGAATTACAGTATTATCTCTTTCCATAAAATAAAAATATAGTTCTTTTGCCCCTCTCCTTGTTTCTTTCTAGTCAATACTTTATACTAATACTAATCTTCATAATATTATTGCTACAATATGAAGAAATTGTCTACATATATACATGGAAAGACAAAACTACATCAAGATCCGAACCTTTTTTTTCTAAGATTATTAGTAACTTGTAAGATAGACCGGACGACCCGTTTCAAGGCTAACTCAGATTTGGTAGAGTCATGTCTAATTTTGTGCTATTGCATTACAATTGAAAAACAAAATGAGTAAGAATTCTGATACTTGAGAAATATCTCTCCAACGGTTGACGAGTTTATTATGATCTTGGAGTCAACTTGCTGATAGAACATTAGCAACATATATGTTCATGGTGCCGACCATGGTGATAGAAAAGCATAAAAAAAAAGTTTCAAACTTATTGCATTGATATCAGTTCAATCTTAAACCTTTCAATATGTTAATTTACTCTTAAAGCTTTTCACATTGGTACAAATTCAATTCATTAGGCCAATTTAAGCCTTGGTCGATGAGGGCTAGCCTTGGGTAGGCAAGGGTGAGTGCCGATAAGGCCCTCCTCCATAAATCAGGCAAGGTCAACCCTCGCCCAAGTGAGGATCACTCAAGGGTCGGCCTTGCCAAATCTGGCTGTATGGGGGTCTTGTTGGTGCTCACCCTTGTTGGCCATGACCCATGTTGCCGGCCACCGATGAAAAGAAATTGCAAAGAAGAAAAATAAAGTCACTGAAAAATGCCATTGTCAGTGCTGCTTATGCCACATAGGATGGCTAGTTTCAATGTCAACAATTTTTTTACCGAAACTGATTGGATAGACTAAATTGATACCGATTGGTTCAATTAAAAGGTTTAGGACTTTTTTGATACTTTTCCTCACAATAACCTTTGCTGTGAAATTTATAACTGCTATGTATTGTTGTAAGAAAGTCGATAGGAAAATTGAGTAATTTCATCAAAAATAGATGGATGGGAAAGTTGCGAAAAGTGAATTTTTGGGATTTTATCCTACTAGGAAACTAAGACTACTTATAGAGCTTTGGTTTTATATATTAAATGCTTTTTTTTTCTAGGAATCTATTAAATACTTGACTAATCGTGTTCTATCCATCTTTCTAATTTTATGGATGGAGGCATTTTAGGTTTTCGCATATATAGGGCAAGGATGAAGTTGGTTATTACATTGTAAGGACAACTAAAAAAATTTCGTCAAGTGGAGTTGCGTGTTTAAATGTGGATAATTAATTTATTTCTTCCGACAATTCTTTCCTCTTCTCTTCGGCCAATTCTACCTCAAGGGTCAAAGCCAAACGCCATTACACCATTAGAGTGATATCTAGTTATCTATTTATGAACCATTCAAGCTTATTATATAGGGTTAATATTACAAAAAACCTCAAACTAGTACACTTATGACAAATTTATCCTAAAATATTTTTCGACTACCAAAAATTCTAAACTAGTATATCTGGAACAAATTTACCATAAATTAATTATTTTGGCCACAAAAACTTCAAACTAATACACGTGTGATAAATTTCCACTCTGTTAGTTTTCGTTAATTGGATAATACTATGAAAAACCCAAAATTGACACACATGTGACAATAGAGGGTAAAAATTTTAAACGTGTACATTCAGCAATTGCCATGTGTCATCCAAATCAACAATTTGACGAAAATTAACGAATGATAAATTTATCACATATGTACCAGTTTAGGGTAAATTTGTCAAAGATGTACTGATTTTAAGATTTTTTGTAGTTAAAAAAATAGTTTGGAATAAATTTATTATAGGTGTACTGATTTACGATTTTTCGTGATATTAATTATTTTTAAATTGAATGCAACTCATTTATGGCCCACGCCACTATGAGTCGAAATACGGATTCTAGACCTATTTTGCCATTTCTTTTAAATACAATCAAAAACAATTGAAAACCAATCACTTTCATTAAATTTTATTTTCACGAAGAACATTTTTCTCGGAAAGTTATCCGCAAAACAATCCAAGTTGTATTTCGTTTCTCTTTCTTTGTTTGTAAGCGCATTCCTCCACCCAATCTCTCTCTCTCTCTCTCTCTCACTCTCTCTCTCTCAAGAGTAGACGGTCAACCAGAGACAAGGGAACCGCCATAATCAATCATCATCCTTCACGCGGACTCCATCTCAGGGTTCGCTGGTAAGACCCAATTCCTGAATTCGGCTAATTACTCCTCCGTGAATGCTGGGTACCCCTGGTTTCATGTCATCTCACACCAATTCATGGCGCATCCGACACAGATAAATGTGAATGTGCCATCAAAAGCGTGTTCGTGTGTTGTCGACGATGCTTCTGTATTTGCCGTGATCGCTTCCCGCTTTTGTTCCCACTGTTGTTCAACTTCAATGCTGCTGACCATCTATCTGGAAAACACCCACGAGAGAAAAAAACAAAAAAGTATCTTTTCGCCCCTTATCCTGCATTTTATGCTTGGACAGAGAAAATGGTTCTTTTTGGTGATCTGATCATTGGGTTTTATGGTAGTTCAATTCGGTTGATTCGTGATTCCTTCAGCACAACTCATCAAGTATTGTCAAAAGGAAGTATTTTAGGGAGTCTAGGTAAGTTCTTCACAGGATGGGGTGGGTCATTTTTTGGGTTGATCGCTGAATTAGTCATGTGATGAATGGACTCAGCGAGAATGCTACTAGTGACGAAGGAGCAGATGAATTTGATGACTAAGGGCGTCCACCTCCAGATTCAGCTTCAAAAGATGTCATTTTTTTAGCTCTGTAGAGTAGACAAAAACTCTCTGTTGGTGTTACACGAAACAGTAGAACAGTTAGCATGAACTCAGATTGAATTTTGTGGCGAATTTGCATGAGTTAACTGAGGAGTTTTTCTGCATCTCAATCACTATTTGTTTTCAAAAAAGGTTCTCGCAAGATAAATGGTTCGGTAATTTCTTGCGGCAGGTGAGAGATGGCCGATTCCTTTATGATTGCCAAACGTTTATTCATATTTTCTCTCTTCCTTATGGAATTTCATTTGTGAAAGTTGTGGTTTGCTGAATAAACATTCGTCCCCAGCCATAGTGTGCTATTTTGAAGGGTGAAGAGAGAGCAGTGCAAAGAATTATCCTACACGGCAATGGATCTGTTTGATGGCTGCCGAATGTGCCAAATCGAAGAGGTAACTTGTCTTACCGAGTCAAACATATTAGAAAGACTAATCTTGTCATTTTTAATCCACACGATGTCACAACTGCTATAGAGCTTATAGTATTTTCTTTTCAGTTGTATAGATAGGAATTGAAACCCAGGATCTGTTGATTTTGTACCGTGCTTTGTCATTTCTCAGGGTCTCTTTTTGGGTTCTTACGGAGATGCAAGTAATAAGGACAACCTGAAGAGCTTAAATGTCACCCACATCTTGACGGTGGCTAACTTAGCCCCAGCATTTCCAACGATTTTGTCTATAAAGTAGTTAATGGTACCTCTCTATCTCAATGTGGAAATAACATCTTCCTTTCCTGGACCAAGTCCTTAAGTCCTTTCATATTGGTGAGAACGTGCTCATTGTTTGGATCTCTTTAATCTTTTCCTCAGTCTGTGACATCTCAGTGACTCTTATACTCTTTTAAAGAATTTTGTGCTCCAAAGATACTGTTAATAAATTTTAATCTATATAAGCTCTATATATGTAACCTGTTCTTGGTATTGCTCTAGTATACTTCCACTTTGTCATCTTCGTGTTCTTTCATGACAGTTCAGTATTTTAGTCCTCAGTGTCACATCGTTAAGCTCTGCTGCCTGTCCAAATCAAAGAGTCAGTAGTCCTTGTTACTGTGTTGAGCCATATCGAGCCTTGAGACGGAAATACTATTATATGTTTTTCTTTGAAGTCTTGGACTCTGAGGACACCCACATTCGACAGCACTTCGAGGAGTGTATCAGTTTCATTGATGAAGCTAGAAGACAGGGAGGCAGCATACTGGTCCACTGTTTAATGGGAATTTCCAGAAGGTTGTTTTCTAGCTCTCTTCTGCATTTGCATGAACAATTTCATTTACTAAGTTATAAGTTATCTCATTGATACTTGGTCTTAGACTGCTCTCATTGGGTACTCTGACCTCCCTGAGTTCTAGGTACTCTTGCAATTTTTATTTTGGCCAACTAGGTATGAACTCTACTGAGTTTGCACAACTCTAGGTTGATTAGTGCTTTGGGGTGAGTAGATTATGCTTCAAGCCCAGTTCTTAGAGAGATTGGAAAAGTAATTTTTTAAATGTGCCATGACCGGTCTCGTTCCAATTGTTCTAATAACCATTTGACTGCTGAAGTTCATGTCTAGCAATCATCACGGCTCGTTCCGTTTTGTTCGGTAAAACATTTGTATGTTCCTGCTGGCTCTCTGCAAGGAAGATATGTTAGTTTAATGCAACTTGGGAGATATGTCCAATTACTTATAAAAAAAAGTATGAATAAAAGAAGAAGAAACTCAGTGGTACAGATATTAGTTTTAGCTGAAACTTTTTTCGAATAACTTGAAGTTTTTCTGCAATGTATAAATATGCAGATGCAAATTCCTTAGTCCCCCTGTCAAGTCAAACTATTTTGTGTTAGATTCGCAGCTTTGACATTTAAACTGCAGCTGATAGGGGGAAAGATGGAATTTGAAGTTATAAATGCCGTGGCATTTGAGCCTAGTGGTTTAAGTATTGACAAGAGGAAGTTTGCAATGATTAGTGACAACTTTCTATATCCATAACTTTCTTCTGCATAGCTGCCCTTCGTAAACATTTATTTTTCTTTGGCAGTGTGACAGTGGTTGCAGCTTATCTCATGAAGCGGTGGGGAATGCGCTTGGCTCAAGCTCTGGAGCATGTAAAGACCAGAAGGCCTCAGGCAGCTCCTAACATTGGCTTCATGGTACAACTTCAAGAATTTGAAAGTGCGCTTGAGATGGGGAATGCGCTTGGCTCAAGCTCTGGAGCATGTAAAGACCAGAAGGCCTCAGGCAGCTCCTAACATTGGCTTCATGGTACAATTTCAAGAATTTGAAAGTGCGCTTGGCTCAAGCTCTGGAACATGTAAAGACCAGAAGGCCTCAGGGAGCTCCTAACATTGGCTTCATGGTACAACTTCAAGAATTCGAAAGTTCTCTAAACAATGCCACAACCATTGAAGCCTGATCGAATTAGCCCTTTACATGGTCAAAACTCGAGAAATGTTCGAAATTCATTTGCAGTGGATGTCCCTTGCCTTCATAAATCTTTTTGGCTTTTTTAGATTGAATAGGAACCCTTTTTGGACTTCAGCAGATACTTGTCAAGTGTCCTCTCTTTGGGATGGTAATTTTAAATCTATGTTGTGGTTCTACTGCACTCTATCTGAAGCGAGCTACTGCCGGAAGACGAACTATGTATTGACAGAAATTATGCAAAAATACTGAATGGTAAGGAGAATAGATGTGCTAGAAATTGCCCAAAGACAACGAAGAAAATACTGAAGCGTTTAATCTTAATCCGATAGAGTGCAAAACGAACTTAGAAATGGGAGGAGTAAATCATTGTAAATATTGTCTGACACTCAAAAAACGTAAGTACGTTACCAAATCTGACATCATATTTTGCAGAATGTTAGGGAATCAACGAGGCTACCATGTTCGCTAATTGCTAGATGCGGCCGATGGTACCAGAGATGAACTCCTTTTTGGTATCTTCATTGGTTCGAGGACGTTAACCTGCACGGGATGGACATGGTCATGGCTAATGATGTTACATCGTTTTAATCAGTTGGGATAGCGATAACGCTCCATGATATGAGTCTAGGTGGACATATTCTTGCAAGAGTAAGGATGCCTGTGTTCATATCAGCAAAAGCACAGATTTGTGAAGTCTGTGAAGAGAAACACCAACAGAGTGATGGTAACCAAACATTATCCTGAAATCAAGTGCCTCATCTAACAAACATGTTCTTGCAACTCGTCTCATAAATACCAAAGCGAGCTATACGACAGGCTATGAAGATGGAGATGGAGAGCTATGAAGAGCTAAGCGAGAGAGGCATGAGTGAAGGCAATGTTATTGTGAGATAGAGAGAGAGAGAGAGAGAGAGAGAGAGAGAGGCAGTGTAAATATAATGCATGTGCAGGGAAAAGATGAAACAACCAGAAAACTATCGCTATGTTATGCTCCTTTTTGATCCATCATCACGCGTGTGGAACGTAATTGACCCCAAGAATTCAACGTGAGAGGCGTAATATTGCATACCAAGAACCAGAGAAAGAGAGGAAAAGTAAAAGTAACTCACGGGAGTGCAGCATATGGCATTTAATAAGACCACAAGTAGGAGTAAGAGCAGTAATAACAGTGTACTGAGTCAGCTCCTTCTCGTCGTCATAGTTTCAGCATATAAATAGTTGAGATCTTCTTTCCTTTCTTTGAGTCGGCGCGCTGATAGATTGCTCAAGAACTGCCGTTGAAGAAGACCACCATCAAGAAGGAACAGATAGACAAAGTCATGTCTCACATAGCTGTGGAGAGGAACAGGAGGAGCAGATGAATGAACATCTCAAGGTCTTGCGTTCCTTAACCCCATGCTTCTACATCAAACGAGTAAACCCTCTCTCTCTCTTCCCATGCGTGTGGACTGTAAATGAGATCATAGTACGGTGTCGATGTTGCAGTACATGTTGCTCGAACTTGACTCTAGGCTTGATTTCAATTTGCTTGATCTTAGATTAAGCTTGACTTCGGGTTGGCAGGTCGATATCTAATGAAGTCTCGATCTTAACTCGTGCATGATTTATATCGGAATTTAAGTTGAGCTTACTGAGAACTCTCGAGCTATGATAAAAATGTGTAGATAAGCGTTAGTACTTCAGATATAGGTACGGAATCATCTTTTAATTCAAATCTGACGATCAATTAACATTGCAACTTTCTTCATTAATTGAGTGCAAGTATTAGCAGTCAAATCTTGATCGCGCATAAGATAACTGCTGAATCAAGTTCGAGTAAAGAAGTAATGGAGCTAAAAAACATCGTATGACTAAGTAGCTAGATTATTTTTTTAAAACCCTAATGTGCACTAGTAGCCCGTAGATTCATAGAAAATTATGATTGCAAATCAAATGGAATTAATTTCTATAGGGAGATCAGCGTCATCATAGGCGGCGTATAGAATTCATCAAGAACTACAACAAGTCCTACATTCTTTGGAGAACAGAGGAGAAGAGTCTAAGCCCTAGTCCTAGCCCCAGACAGCTCCAGCTGATCACACAACCGCCGCCACCTCCCCCTGTAGTCCCTTCAGTTTCGAGAGCACTGGTGCAATAAGGAATTAGGAGTGGGCTGCAACTCCTCCTGCCATGTCGAGGCGAAGATCTCAGGCCGAATGTGCTACTAAAGGTAATCGCTCGAAAGATACCGGCCAATCTTGAAAATAATTAGCGTCCTTGAGAAACTCTCGTTTCAGATTATTCACCTCAACATCAGCAGCATGGAAGACACAGTTCTGTACTCCTCATTGTTAAGGTACTAAAGTTGTGGTTTCTCAATTGTCATCTCGATTCTCTGTGTTGAAAGAGATTCGGCTACATCACTGAAGTTTCAAGGTTCTTGGTTCATAGAAGGTATTATCATGCTAGTTGTAGAAGCACTATGACGAACTATGTTAAGTATGTATATGAATTGTCGAACGGATTCATGAGAATTCTCCACAGGCTAACCGAATTTATATAGATGAGGATGTAGGATCTCTATTCACATCTTGAACTTCGCGGTCTTGCCATTACCACTGGGCGAATTGTTCAAACTTGAGTGCAAACAAAGTTAACGGCTATTCCTTTCCATCTAGAAGTTCGAACTTCTCATCATCACAGATGGACCTTGTGAGGTATCTATGGCGATATTAATTCGTTTGGTATAAGGAAGACTTCAAGGGCACTGAAGCAAATTCATTGTGATATGCTTGATCAACCCTAGAGCGAGAATCGTGCATGGGAAAACTTCTGCTAGTTCATAAGCTCATTCATGCTATTCTTAGTTATAGATCTTGGATAATGGCGAACTTGTACATGATCCATATACACAGTAACAAAAGTACTAGATAGAATAAACTTAATTTTTTTTTGTTCGCATTACAGTAAGTTTTTTTTTTATGTAACAGTTTACATTAGTGCAATATTGGACCCGCACCTTAATACCTTGAAGATGCTAAGGGTGACAAAAAAAAACCAAACTTTGATGGCACATTGAGCTTAATCTGTAATATGCATCAAGCATCGATATGAATAGCTTAACCCCAATGTCCTTTGCACTAAAGTCCGCATGAAAGAAATTTTGCGAGCTTCTTTTATTTTGATTGATTCTGATATTAATTGAAAATTTGTGATTCTATTGCAGATAGGGCTTGAATGCCGGCTAAGCTTGGAGGAACTAGCTCTGGAAGTTCAACGAAGCTTCTCTTTGGATCCCTTGTGCGTTGCAGAAGCGTAATTCTTTTATAGGAATTCGATATGGGCCTTTGCGTGGAGAAACCCTAATCATCTTACAAGAAAAGAGGAGGATTTAAAATGTTCCCTCTTCAAATGCTTCGGGTTACCTTAAATATATTACTCAAGTTAAGTTTTGTCTAATCTGCTGAGCTCTCTAATTTGCATTGTTCTCATATGATCTTTTATGATCTCTGGGACTTGTCATTTGCCCTATCCTCATAGATCTACATGGACTCTACATAGGTCAATTGATCCCGCTACTGATGTGCTTGTTCCACGCAAATGCCCGAGCAAAAACCTCATCTTCTTGATGCAGAAGTTACATTTGAAGCTGTCTACAACCTGTCCCTAAGCCTAATCCGATTGCTTTGTCGAAATCCAAATGCTACTTAGGATTAGAGTGTCTGAAAGGTCAAGCATGTGAGAACGGACCTTGAAATTTTTTAAGGTTCTAACCAGAAGTTCAGCGAAAAAAACATCAAATGGAGTATCGCTAGAAGTTGAATAACATTATGCCTATGGAGATAGAACTAGGAAAGTACATATGTATCAGATTTCATATAGTCTTTCAAAACTATAGAATGTTGAGATGAATCTGAACATGTGATCTAACAAATCAAAGTCAATATAGATCATATGCACATTAAGCTAGAATATCGAGCTAAGCCTCTATATGATCTGACAAACCAAAATGAAATTAAATTACCAGTAGTCACAGCTGAATAGGTACTAATTGTATGAAAATCACAGACAAGATCGATGGGATCGTGCTGGTTTTATGAATTCTACTGTTGGTATGTGACTTCCATACAATATGCATTCAAATCGACATCCTTGTTAAGATTTGGATTGTTTATATAGTTTTAGCATGTGCGACATAAGATACTAAATGTTTATGCCAGAACTCAATGAACACCAAGAGGTCTTCTCTAGGATCAGATATTCCAAGACTAGAAACTTCGTTCAGCCCAAGATTAAAATCCGAAAATTGAAGCCTTTAGTTATTTATGCTCGACTATCAAAGTTTCCTTTTCCGCAAGACCAAATGGAACATGCAATTTGACTTTTTTTTTTTTCATACTTAAAGGGTGCACAAGGTTTTTAAATAACACCAAAGTCATCATAGTAAATCAAGCTTTTGCTTTTTGTGCGTAAAAGCCTTGTGTGCCTAAATGCCTCGCTCTGGCTCCTCAACTCAAACGGTATATGATAAATCTAGTGCAAATGAAAGTGAAGTTGAAGGCGAGGAAAGATTATAGTTGTTAAGAAACAAGGAACTTTGGAGGTAAAAAATTCTTTTGTATTTTCATGATTTTCGTCTACTTTAACAAGGCTATACTTTTATATATATATATATATATATATATATATATATATATATATATATATTTATAGAACAGAGCTAATCTCAAAGACTTATTTTTTTTTTTATGGGTAAGGATCTCAAAGACTTGTTAATCAAGAGATAGACACAGAAAGATATTAAACAAGAATCTCTAATTAACAACTCACGTTGACAATAGTCAAACATGTAGAATTAATTTAGTAAAAAGAGTGCTGATAAATTTTGCCTGTTTGGAAGTGTACAAGTGAAACATAAGATTCCGTTTATTTTTAAAAATAATCATTTGTATTGCTGACAAAATTAAATAAAAGAAAAACATTTTCATCATTTATGAAAATGTTTAAACATACATTGATGTTGATGATAGAAACATATGCTAATGACTAATTATTTCAAGTTATATAAACAATCATATATTTTCCAGATCTTTTTTTTTGTGAAAGAAATGGAGCCTACAATTAAGAAGAGTTTGGTTTTGGACTTTGGTTACTAAACAAAATCAAACCACACTAAATTGATTTGAGCAACAACAAAAAAAAATGATTTTGAGTGAAAACAAATCAGAATTTTAAATGAACCAAACAAAGCTGAATTAATTGATTTAGTGAGGTCCCAACAAATCTAGGTTTCATTTTGAATTTCTATTCAACTTCTTATCAAGTGATCAGTGACTATCTACCAAATCATGTATGTACTCAATTCTAATTCATACATCTATGTATGTATATATATTCATTTTAATATTACAATAAATTTTGGGAGAAATTTTTTTGTAAGTTTTCATTTTCAAAATCATGTATGTACTCAAAAAAAAAATCTTTAACATAATTTAGCTACATTCGATCCCAAAAATTCAGTCCCAACATTCAAAGTAGCCCCTCAAAATGATCCAAACCCACAATTTCAACTTGATTCGGTCTAGTTTAACGATCTGAACCTAATGTGAACACATTTGCTGAAGACTTTCTGGAGCGTTCGGACAAACAAAATTTAATAGGTGGAGTGGGGATTCTTTCGAACACTTTATTGAGTATTAATTTATGTTACTCCAATATGTAGTTGGGTTATTTCTTTGCTAGTAACTTCAATCTGTAGTAATTTTGAGGTCGAGGTTGAGATACTATCTATATGATATTTGTCTAAACATGAAGTTTGCCTCTTTAATACCCAAAAAATTGAGATTTCCTCTCCGTGCACTTTTGTGCGTGTCCGTTTGCGAATTTGCTCCTGTTTATCTATTTTGTCAACGTCAGAATCGAATTAGGTCACCCCAAAAGAGAGCAGGTGAAAGAAGAAAAGATTGATGTCTAACATCTGAGAAAACAAGGTTTTTCACTTTTGTCAAGGACATCAAGAAGAAATCACGCGGGGAGGTCTCATAAAGAAATGAAACCCTAACACATCATTTTCTTCCCACTGTTGGAAATGACTGATCCTGGATGGCCAAGATGAAAAACTTCCTTGGAATCTTGTCTTGGCGATTCAGGAGAATCCTCATGGTATTGGACGGATTGTGAATTATTCTCAGCGTCGGAACCAAATTAGGTCACCCCGAAAGAGATTGGGTGAAAGAAGAAAAGGTTGGTGTTTAACGTTCGAGAAAACAAGGTTTTTCATCAAGAAATGAAACCTAACACATTATTTTCTTCCCACTGTTGGAAATGACTGATCCTGGAGGAGGGCCAAGATGAAAAGCTTCACATATCTCGTTCCATCTCTATCCTGCAGATCTCCAATAAAATTCTGCTGATCGGAAATCAGATCGTTTTCCCTTCCTCATCTCTTATCCATACCCTACTTTAGCTCCTGTAGAGCATAGAGGAATAGTAACTGAAGCTGTTCAAGAGTCTCAAACAAGGACATCCTACCAAACTTGTTCATAAGTGTTGATGACAGCAGCCATGGAAACAACTATTCAAGTTAGAGCCCACTCAGTTTGAAACAAAAACTATAGTGGCCCATCCAGCATGTTTGATTTGTCTTGCTCCTTAGACCCCCCAACCCCAGCCCCAACACCAACCCAACCCGCGCACAAACTTTGTCCTAACAATGGCAAACCTAAGTCCGCACTTTCAGCATCGCCAGGACAGGAGTTCCCCAAAAAAATTCTGTTGAAATATTTTATGTGCACTCTAGTTCTTTCGGAGGATCTGCTACTGATCTGGTGTAGTAGATGATGTATGATCATTTCGATGGTTTTGTAGTTTTTTGTTGTTGATGCCCAAGTTTGATGGGTCCTAGACATTGCCCGTAGTGGATATCGGACGCCTTGAACTTGGACGCCACCGGGTTGTGACCTGGACGCAGCAAGCGATAGACAAACACGAATTCGTCGATCCTCAAACACGCACTTAGTGGTGCATGCTCAGAGGCGTAACAATAGACTGAAGTCTCTTTTCTGTATTCTGTAAACTATGACGAAAAAATGTCTGACGTATAGCGAAAAAACAAATCAATACCCTGCTAACCCAGACGATTGTTGAAAACCCAGAAGAAATGTCCTCAAGTAGTAAAGAAAAAACTGCCACAAATTGACTGAAAAATATAAGAGTGTCTCGAAACACTCCTAACGATGGTTTTGGAGATCCGCAATGATTGCAATCCCGTTTGGCCAAGCATAGTGCTCGGAACGAGATTCCCATAAGGGTATTATGGGGCCGGTAACTCTTCTTGAATCAAAAGTTGCGGCTGCTTTCATGCGCGCCGCGCAAACTAATTATTCCTAGCACACCTGTTGGATTTATGTAATGTTCGAATGCTCGAGAAAGTCATTAGCAATGGCGTTTCGCGTCATACTTGTTGGAACCTTCAGTTGCTCAAGTTAGCATAACGATGGACCAGCAAAAAAAAAAAAAAGGATCAAAGCAGTATGGGATATTACTCGTGTGATCCATATATGTGTATTTATACAGATATTAGACGGGCTGACTTATGGACCAAATTTTTTTTTCCTTTATCTTTTGCCGTTTTAATAAAAGCTTACTCTTGACGGACCCTTTTGCGAGTCCATGTCTTCCTCCAGAAGTAAATCAAATAAAACCATGCCCATCTTCTTACACATTTTTTATGTGTCCAATGTCTAGAAGGTTGCTAAATTAAAGTTCACAAATCATCTTCGGCTTCGATAGTATCATAATTTACGGGAACCCCAAATGGAGGGAGGAAATTAATTCCATTAATAATAATTTTTTTTTTTGTTGGACCGTTAAAGTATTTGATGGCATGATAAATTAGTTATTTTACCTTGCACTTGGGTCTTGGCCCTTTCAATATGTCATCCCATGGAGAGATAATGGGCCGAAGACAATGGAACTAAAAGACTCAGTGGGTTCGAGTCCAGCATATTTGGGTAGACAAATTAATTTTGTTTAACAGATGTTATAAGGAAACATTAGAGCATAAGAGTTTACGAAACATCAATGTCATATTCGTCCATGATCTGAGAATTATAACTACTTCACTCTGTCGTTAACCATCAAATCGAAGGTAAAGAAGACCGCTTCCACAAAAGCTTTCTTACACTCGCAATGTATGCTATAATTACCGAAAGTATGGTGCGGGATTTTAACGCTCCAGTGAGGTCGATTGACCCACTAAGCTATGTTACCCATCGGAGTTGGCATCTCCATTGTTTCCTAGGAGGGACCCTTCTCCTCCGTCCAAAATCGCCATCGATGTGGTGACGACAGCCATCTTCGCAAACAATAGAAGTAACAGGAACAAAAAATAAAATTAAAATAATGGAGTCGATCTATGTAAATATTTTTCTGAAGCACAGTACCTCACCATGCTACATGCATGTCCTTCAAACGACGAAGCATCCCCGCTTGCCCCCTTTTAGTTTGTAACTTACCTTTGTGGCCTGTTTTAACTTTATCATTACATACACTTTTTAAAGTGGGTCTTTGCTTTTATCTAATCTCTGGAAATTAGTAAGGTATTTCAAGAATGTAGAACTTATTAATCTTAAATTAAGCTTTAGTTCATAGAAAAAAAAAGATTGTTTTTTCTGACCATAGACTAGTGTGATTTGTATGGTACTTGCATTATTAGTTATATGACGAGGCATTACTATCGACTTAATCTAGCCTTTAAAAGTTTAAGTATAAGGAAAGCCTCCTCCTATTCTAAGTTTCGAAATTTCACCTTCCAATTTGCTAAGCTCTATTTTGACAGAATATAAAAAAAAAATCTCGGATATCTTTGCATCGTAATTTGATGGTTTCTTTTTTTTGTCTTTTGGACCGTCTCGTCTAGTTTATGAAAATAACTATGGATTTCACGTAGCTAATCTCTTTTAATGAGCAAGCGGTTTCCATAAAAAAGTGTGCAAAAGATTTATTTATAACAAGAAAGCTCGCCTTAGATATATACATATTAGCTGCGCGAACAGAATTTTTTTTTTTATGAGTTTGTCCCTGCAATGGAGCAGGAATATGCTCATTTTACTACGTCGAAATTAAGGCTCCGTTTGTTTCACGGAAAACAATTTCCTGAAAAATATTTTCCGGATTTTCCAACATTTGGGAGGCAAAAAATAAGCTAATCTTGGAAAATATTTTCCTCCTATGAAAAAATCTCTTTGAAAAGTGTGGAAAATGTTTTCCTCATTTTGAAAAGAGGAAAACATTTTCCTCATCTTTTCTTCATTATTTCTTTCGCACTTTTTTCTTTTTCTTTTCTCGTTCTTCCTCCACCTATAGTCGCCGCCGCCGTCACTAGTCGCCAGCTGCCGCCTCCGTCGATCGCTGCTCGTCGGCCACCCCCATCGGCAGGCCGTTGATCGCCCCCTCCGCCGGTCGCCGAAAATTAATTTCTTGACAAACGACAAATTGTTTTTCGATTCATTTTTACGTATTAACCAAATCCCGAAAAATATTATTATTTTTTAAGGAAAATGGCTTCTTGGCGGGAATTATTTTGCACTGTGCTGTCACAGTCGGGAGCTTTGTCCCGTCACAATGCGACGGCAAAAATATCTTTCAGAAAGACCTCTGCCCGAAAAGCTAAAATCGGCCGTATAGAATCTTAATAATATTCCTACACGTACGGCGAATTCGGACCGTTGCTTTCCACAGTAGCTTGTGTCCAATCTGTACAATGCTGTGTCGAAATTTAGACTGACAAAATTTACCTCCTGTTCGAAAAGGAGGGAATCATTGTAAAAAAAAAAAAATTTTGTACTCTCGTTGCAATAATTCATGTGATAACCTGTCCGCGAGTACTACTGGAAGGGTGGAACGCACCCGTCCTTCGGGACGAATGGCCCCGGACACGTTTTGGTCCCGTCCGGCACGACCTGATCGATTGAATGTATGAAACGGTGCAAGTTCGCCGAGTAGGTCCCCTGCGATTGGGCCGGGGTCTGTCACACCAGATGAGCAGTTCTTGGATTTGAGCGTGGGTTGTCGGATCTTCTAACTTTTCCGAAAGGAAGAATAGCTTTCATCTCCAAACCGAATAATTTCGTTAGCCCTCCTCTCGATATAAGCATGAGCGAGTGATTTTGGGTTACTTACATGTTTTGAAACTTGCTCATCGGAATCAGTTCCTAATTTTATGAAACTTAAAACCTACGCTATATACCCTGAAACTTGTCATGTAACAGGTTTCAAAATATATTCAAGTTTTACATGTATTCTTAATTGAATGATTATAATAAATCATTATTTGCAATGATCACTATTTACTGCCACAATCCACAAACTACAAGTCATTTGTAGACAGGTGAAAAATATGAAATATTAATTAAGTAAATTCTCAGTCATAAATATCGTTGGAAATGGAAACTCATAATAATGGTTTCAGATTGCACATTCATTATTGAACACCATGGAATAACAAGACATAGAACAAGAAAAATATAAAATATTATTCCAGGTTCTAAGATCCACCTCCCGGAACATGAAACTTACATGTCGAAATCGACTCCCCTATTTTTCGAACCTATAATATACTATGCATACTCCGAAACGTGAAACTTACTATGTTTTTACTAATTAATTCTTAGTTTTCGATTCTACTATGGAATCATGTCCACTCCTAATAGTCCTTCGTTTATTGGGCGACCAATGGAAATTGGAAAAGCCATCAATACTTGTTTCTTCTTTTTTCTAATCTTCTACCATATTATCTGCGAAAATAACACATAGGCACGCACACGACATGATGATTTTATCTTGATTATTAGATTATATATGGAAGTCATACGTTGCGTGCCATTTGGTGTCACGTATCATCTTCGTTTATTTTATATTTTTGACAGGACTATGGATAAATGCGCCATGTCATACCAATATGCTTCTAAAATAATCTCTCTCTCCTTAAATATCTTTTCTTAATTATCATTTGCGTATGGAGCAAGAGCAATCGCATTGAAAAGTGATATATATATATATATATATATCTTGCAGACCGGCGACCAGGGGTCAAACAGGCGGAGCGAAGCCAACCTACGCCTCAACCCTGTAGTTTCGGGAACCGGTAATTGCCGGTGGCGAGCGTGACCGGACCCCACACCATGTGATTTTACTGCTAATAAACACGCACGCCTTGGTCTCGGAGCTTTAAACGTAGAATTTCCCGCCTTGACTTTCTCTCATTCCATGCTTAAATATCATTTACTTTTGAGGCAATTTATGAGACATTTTCTCCGGGGACCAAAGTTCAATGAAATGCCCACTCGTCTTCCGACAGCGTGCACGGAATCTTATACAGTGTCTTCCACTAGTTTTTCTATAAATATTATTTTTCTTTATACCCTTTGCTTTTGGAACCTTAGGTTAAACTAAAGAAATCCAAGTCCAGATCGAGAATACATTTGAGGTAGTCTGCATGATTTGTGAACCTATCTTGATTAAACGAAAATTAATCAAGTCTTTGCGGTTCAAGCTGAACATCGATGATTCGATTTCTGTAAATTAATGGCACGGTAGGGGTTGGCGGTCTCATCAAAGACGAGAATCAAAGGTGGATTTTAAGGATTCATTACACTGAGATGGGCGTGTGAGTTGTGTTGGAAAAACCTCACATTAGACAATTGGTTGATGCTAAGCAGTTAATATATTACAGTTTGTTCTATAACTTATTGGTTTAAACTTTTAATTGATTATGAGTTTAAACTTGATATGTTCATAGGTTAGACTTGCCTCTTGGCAATCTCCTCAAGTGCATGCATTGAGCTTTTACTATGCACATCTCAACAAATGGTATTAGAGTCGATAGTTGATTGGTTTTCTACTCCCAATGTGTATCGGTAGTTGGCGAATATCTCAAGGAATGAATCTTCTAACCAACGTGATTTCCAAGCAGCCTTCATGGTTCAGTCTAGAGAAAGAGACATGAAGTGAAAGTTGGCATTGCGACGTAGCAATGTAGTTCAAATGGCTACCTTTATGGTTTGGAATGACGAAGGGGAAGGGAGAGAAGACTTAACACCGAGCTCACACTTGAAGGGAAGATTCTTGAGATGCCAGTGCCATTTGTGATAAAATAGTCCCACATCCAACAATTAGTGTGGTTTGGAATAGCGAATTATCCTAATTGATCCATAACTTATTGATCTAAGCTTTTTAACGAATATGGATTGAATTGTATATGTTGAAAGGTCGAGACTTAGACTCCCTATTAGCAATCTTTCATAATGAAGGGATCGTGTTCTGTTAGGCATATTTCAGTAAAAGTATAACAACCGATGGTTGCTTATTGGCGTACTCCCAATATGTGTCGTTATATGAAGAACATGACCAACAGGTAGCGACTTTTCTACTTTAAACCCAACTGAGACAAGGCAAAACGTTGTGAGGTAGGATTAAACCACCTCTCGAGGGCAGGATCAGGATGCTTGAAATTGAACCTGATGATGCAGTGCCGATTAACGCAGGCATGTGGGATTCGATTGAAAAACTCTATATCAACTCCTATTATGTTCGAACTCAGGGTATTGCTGCAACGGCTGCAGCAAGCCAAATAGGTGCATGGATGCTTTGGCAAAGCTAGATCGACACCAGCACCATGAAATGTAGTTTTTTTAGGAAGTTACTTTTTGAATTATGGAAATTAGGGAAACATCAATAATACCCAATATAAGAAAGCTAAGCAACAATACGGACCTTCGTGACAAACCCTAATCTAAGCCCGTCAACTCTAAAGACTCTCCTACTTATCTCGATCCAGCGTGCTCGATACGACAATTGAGCTTCCCAAGCATACATAATAATGGGGATGATGCTAAGCATCTAACCCGTGTTAAAATAATGGATGATAAGGATCAATATTTGGCTCTCTTATCGGTGGCGCAGACACTTGCGTCGATCATTTAACGCATATCGGATGCGGATAGACACGAGGACATGGAAACGTGTAGAAAATGCTTAAAAGCAAAGATGAAATGATGGGTTACTCTTGTTATTCAATCGCTAATGCTTGGTGCCAATTATGTGTGTGTATAGTTTATATTATCACACCATTCACGATGCATTCAGAAAAAAAATCGTACCTTCCTTTGGATCCATAAAAAGTTAGGCTTGGTTTTCGAGGTAGATTTTTTATTCGGGAAAACTATACTTTGATGTAGCCATTTTGTTTTGGTTAGATGACTTAACTTGATTTTGATCATTAGATGCATTGAACTTTAATTTCTTCTGTAACAGGTGCAATTTGGCCGTTGTACGTTAACTGTGTCAAGAAATGCTAAAGTTTGTGTACAGTTCTCATTTTAGTGCCAATTTTTTTTAGATCACTTAAGTACTAATTTTTTGAAGAACGATTATTTGAGTGAAACTCTAGTGAGCTTTGCTGAAAATCTTATATGGTAATTTTTTTATTAATAATCTAATCCTACGTGGCTCGTTGGAGGATCTAAGTCAGTAATAAAAAAATTAAAAGTTAAAAAAAATAAGCTAAAAAAATTAAAAAGTTAAAAAAAAATTGAAAGTATGGCAACCCTCACCACTGCTCCACCATCTTCGGCCCTCACCCAAGTCTAGTCAAGGGTAGCGCTGGCAATGGTCGGCCGCATCCCTTAAGAGCCCTAAGCCCGTATCCCACGCATTAATAGTGAGAGAACTAAGCAATCCCGATTACATGCCCCTGCTTGACGAAATGCGTCGTTGAAAATGGAGTCGAGCTCGACTTCTTTGCCATTCAACCTCTCTTTGTGCGCCACAATTCGAAGACCCTCTCGAAATTAACACAAGAAGTCGAAGCGAATAGCCAAGGCGTTATTTGGGCTAGGATTTGCAGGCCCTCACTAGTGGCCGGCGAGGTCGCTAGCCATCCCCCACCCTCACGGTTGCAACCCTCTCATTTTCATTTTCTTTAACTTTTTTTTAGCTTATTTTTAATTAATTAAATTTTTCAAAAATAATTATTTTTTTAGTTTAAATTCCATTGTGGGGTGAATTTTTTTAAAAGAATTGCCATCTCGACTGATTTAAAAAATTTCCATATGAATTGATTTTATAAAAAAAAATTGCCACATGGGCTAATTTTTGAAAGGAATTGCCACATAATCAATCGGCTTGAATTATCAAATTTGCATTTAAGTAAGCCAGCAAAAAAATTTTCCCACTAAAGTAAATGTTATACATAAATTTTTGACACTTTGATGTCCTTCTGCGGTTGCCAAATTGAAAATTATAGTGACCCGCGCCGCGCAACTAAAGCGAAGCACGGTGACTACAAGAGGAACTCCAAAAGGTTGATCATGCGTAAATTAGAACTGAACTATTCGGATTTTCCCTGCCAACTTTACAACACCTGTAGAAAAATTGAATTTCACTGCATTCCGCGACTAAAAGTCAAATTTCGCTTACGTGCATATACTGTATTTCCTGGGTCCTCACTTGAAAACGAGTGTCGAAATACACTTGTATATAATATTCATTTTTTTATGGCAATATGTTATTGACTTAATATAGTGGTATTTGGTTACGATTCTTTAGCAAATGTCTCTCCAACTACATGCTTCTTAATGAGGAACATATGAGATAGGAAGTCAATTGGATGAGAACGAACAGCTAGTGAACCTATACATCATTATGGCGGACTAAAAGTCCAATTTTTTTTTTTTAATCGTCACTTTTACAATCATGATTTTATGAACTTCTTCTCCATCATTTTTTGGTGTGGTAATCTACCTTACAACTTGTCTTCGCTAAGTGGAGGACTTTGACTCTCCTCAGCGACTCACCCGCGATTCGCCTTCGTCGCCCGGGCACACCCGCGCAATTTATGCTCTGACTTAAGTGATCCGGTGGCTCAGAACGTGCTCGGCCGGCGTTCGATGAAATGCCATAGAATTCAGACTACCTAGATGAAGCCTGTCGAAGTTCGACTTGATTAGCGTAATTCCAAAGTTATCTGTCCCTCCTTTCCGATCACTCGAGAGTGAAGAATATTAAGAATATTCATATTAGGCTCTGTTTCATTCTGCAAAAAATGGATATTTGAAAATATTTTTCTTAAAACGATCCTTCGTATTGCATGAAATAATCAATAGAAAATGTTTTCATTCTCGACCCATTTTATATTCGTACATTCGCTTTTGTAAGTGATGCATCATGTGTTTCTGGAAAAAAATGAAACTTATTGATGTTTGGCTTAATTAAACGTAATTCCAAATTTGTGCCCGTCACTCCTGTCCAATCCTCGAGAATGAAGAGATTAAAATATTCAAATAATAAACGGTGACTTCATCTATCGATTTTTGTTTTTTTAGATTGTTAGTGATGGTCTAAAAAAAAAAATTACATGATACAAAAGCATGAAATTTTTGAGTTTAATCTTTCTCGAGACCTTATATGACATCCTTAATATATATTTTCGCCTTTTAGTCTCGAAATAAAGTTCAACTTACGCATGAACGGGAGTGTTGAAATGCTTAAATATTAAAATCACGCTTTCACCAATTGTGTTAAATTTAGAACAATCGACGGTGGACTCGTAGAATTTTACGGCAAAGACTAAATGAGAAGGGCGGAGAGGGAATTTTGGAAGCAAACTCATGTGGGTCATGATTCGCAAGCGATCACATGAAGAGAGTTTGGAGGAACCAAACAAATATATAGTTGAAGCCCTACCGAACCCATTCCAGCAACAGTGGTTCCATCAAATCAACCCATCTCGTTCTTCAGCAGAAACTGTGCAATGTCTATTTTTTCCATAAGAATTCAATCCTCCACTTACGTCCTGGTCTTCCAATCTCGTGACTCTCCCCTAATAGCCCTAACTCCTAACCCCACCAGCCCCCTCGTCTGGAACCCCCCTACCCAACCCACAACCACTCCCATTAACTCTCTCTCTCTCTCTCTCTCTCTCTCTCTCTCTCTCTCTCTCTCTCTCTCTACCCACATTATATTTGATTTCTACAAAGACTTCGTTTTCATTTAATATTCTGTAGTTTCCAGCAAAAATGAAAACTAAGATTGGTACACCAGGTTCAATTGAAAATGAGTTATTCAGATTAGGCGATAGTGGGTGATGTGAGTGGAGAGGACTGTGCTTAGCATGCAAAAGATGTAGAGCCCCTTTGTTATCTATCGAGAATCTTTTAACAACTTAGGCCAATCAACCGTACGAGATGAGTCGAGCATGGGTTCCGAGTCAAGACCCAACTCACGAAGCGATTGAGATTACCATAAAAATTTAGGCAGGAGCACGATATGATTAATGAAGAACATGCTGAGAAAATATTTGACTTATGGAAAAGTACTTTGAGGATAAACATAATATAATGTAGCGTTGGAATTTCCGATGACATGACTCAATTAATACATTAAGAAAAACATAACCAAGGAAATTAAGGAAAATGAAATCATTAAAGCTTCGTTTGTTTCGCGAAAAAATAAATCATTTAAAAAATTATTTATCATAAAAATTATCGCTTATATTGCTTTAAAATAGTTAATCAATAAAAAATATTTCATCATCGATAATAATTTATGTCTAAATATTTTCATGCAAGATGGAAATACTTTTTTTTCCATTCATTTTTGTATACGATCCAAGCCTTCGTTTTTAGAAAAATGTTTTCTAAACTATTTACTTTCCACGAAACAAGTAGAGCGTAAGATAAGAGAAGAGATCACTTAGATACATTTTTTACTATGTGTATATGGCTAACTACAAAAGTAAAAGAGGGAGGAGACAGGCTAGCGAAGGCCACCCACAGCAGAGTGGTCGTTCGAGGTCCATCTATGGCTCTATATTAGCCATTAACGGATCACAATGGCCATTGAGGCCATCCATCTTGACTTTGCCATAAAGGCAATCCATCAATCACTTTAGTGCGATCATCGGAGGTTTCTACCCCAAATTTGGCTAGTAGCATCGATCATTGGGTGTCCTCGGGATAATCGAACCCTTGGATCACGACTAACTTGTACTCTTAGATCGCCCATCATCGATTCAGCTCGTGAATAATCGGGTCAGGCCAAACTTCATAATCGAATGGCTCTCTTCAAGCCTGCCCCAAGTTGATCATTGACTCATGTGGCCTTGGGAAAGCATGGGCGTGCACATGGTTTATCAAGGCCATAGGCGGATACACGAATTCGTTCTCAATGGCATTTGAGAGCCACCCCTCGAATTCTTCTTTTAACCGGGAATGACCATCTTACTTAAGCAAGACATTTTCGAATAAAACTCACACCAAGCTGCATATATCTTTAGCGAAAATGACACAAATGATTCATACATTTTGGCTAATTTGCAATATCGTTCATGACTTTTAATTTGTTCAATGTGATCCTGAACTTTAGTCCAATATGCAATGCTGTATGTGAACTTTTGACTTATCTAATATTTTCCTGAACTTTTGGTGCATATTCAATTTAGTTCATGTACTATCCATTAACTTGAATAAATAGAAGCATAATATTGGATATTTCATATAGTTAAAGGACTAGATTGAACATTTACCAAAAGTTCAGAGATTGCATTAAACAAATTAAAACTTCAAGGACGACATTGAATATTAAATCAAACTTTAAGGACTATTTGTGTCATTATCTCTTAGTTTCAAAATGTCGCTTTCGTTGGACTTGTTAAGAAAGAAATATCAAAAGCGGTTCAGGATCAATTAGCCATTGTAATATGATACGAGTTAAGGGCGGTTTCACAATGTAACATTTTAATGTCCGAGGGTTAATCAGGAGGGTGAAATGAAAGGGTTTTTTTTTTTTAATGCTCCAAAGCAAATTAATGGATTCGTTATAGCTTAGCTAAGTTGCAAGAAATGCTTTGCAGTTTCGCTCGAAAACCACGAAAAGAAGATGTTCGAGATTATGCTGCGGAGCTTGCTCAAACGAAAGGTCGCTTGCAATGTTCAAGAATCAAGATATCGCTGCCTCCTGTTAAAAAATCAATCACGAAAAGCAAACATGCATTTGCAAGTCCCTTTCGCATTCAAAATCCACAGGCGGTGAATGAACAACAGACAACGAATCAGACAGAAAAAAAGTGCGAAAGATTCACGGAAAAAAGATTCAAAGACAGACGACAAGAACAGCAAGCAGCCGCTCCCTCCGCTGCTTCGTTTGTCAAATCTTTGGGTTCTGTAAAGATGATAGCGATCATTACGTCTAAGGGACCTTCAAGCTTTCATCTTAAGCAAGGACAAAGAGGGGAAAGAAACACCTGCAAATGTGCAGCGGCTTTAGGTGATGATGATTGATTCCATTTATGAGAAGGGTTTTCAAGGTCCTCTTTTTGAACTTGATAATCCAAAAAACCTTTAACTTTTAGCTCTTCCGTCGATTCGATCTTTTGTCTCGTAAAACTCTCCAATTTCAAGTCAAGTTTCAGTTCTGCTCTTTTTCTTTTTCTTTTTTTTTGTCCCAGGAAGGATCTTTAACTTTGGGTCTTATCCTGTTTTGTCATACAGTCTCAATTTCATCTTAAAATTTTTGTCACGTCACAAATGAAAATGGAAACTCTCAAGCACGAGCTATTCCAACGTCCTGAGCGCAAGCTCTCTGGCCACTAGAGATGAAACTTTTCCAAACACAATATATTGAAGGTCGAGCGCAAAATCACTAAATGCAATTTTGATTGAGGATTGATGAAGGCGAACTTGAGACTCAAGTAAACATTAGTGATCTTTTAGGAAAAAATAATTAGAGAAAAATTGAAACTGAACCTAAAGCTGAACTTTTTTACGAGACACAAAAAAAAAAGATACTGGATAGGATTTATATTAGACCTAAAGTTGATGATTTTTTTATGAGATATGAAATCATTTATGGTAAAATTGAGATTGAATATAAAGTCGAGAATTTTACTTGACAAAAAATAAAATTGAAATAAGAGTTACGATTAGAGATTTTTTTAAGGATATTGTGCCCCTCTTTTTGTGATTACCCTTTATCAAAGCTGACTAAACTACTACTCATATCTTGCATGGGTCTTCATCGCGGAACCCAAGGGCACGTGAACGCGAATAAACATGCATCTGCAATATATTTTTTTATTCGCTAATTTGCTGAAAAGTCATGGAATGAACAGCTTAGAATCAACAGCTTTTGTTGAAAAAATCTCCACCTGTAGGGAGCTTGAAAATCACGACTTCGCGACAGCTCGAAGCAATCGTTCTTTTGCTCCTGTCCAATCTGTCAAGCGTACTAAAAGCAGCTTGCGGAAGCCATATGCCCTATCCTCTTGGGAACCTTTCTTTCAAATGGATCGAGAAAGAGAGTGAAAAATCTGGCATTGATGTTTCTCGTCAAGGAAGATTGGACATCTTCTATACTTTGAGTAATTATTTTCCATAACTTCATATGTTCAAAATTGAATAATTGCCTAATGATTGGATGATTTACGTCGTTAAGATGCACATGGGATTTGTATTAAAAACGCACTACGTTGGATGATTGACATGATGTGGAGTGGTTAACATATCATAATTAACTCATAACCCATTCAATTAAGCTTTTGAGTAAATATGAGTCTAATTGAAGATGTTAATGAAATTGGATTAGGACTTCTTCTTGATGATCTCTTCAGATGAAGATATCGGACTAATGCGCTCCCAATGAATAATATTAGTGCCAATGGCAGATTGGTGAGAATTTGTTTCGTTGTTTGTTAAATATTTCAATGAAAAAAAAATTAGTGACCAATGCGATTTTTCGACGATGGGCGTTGTGATGTGGCGACGCGGTTCCAATGGCAGGCTCTATCGTTCGGTCTCGAGAAAAAGACCAATGATAAAGGTGCGTTTTAGAGATTTTCAAGTTGAGATAAGTTGATGTAGAATGATACCTGAATTAAGGAGAGGAAATCTAATATTGAGCTCACATGTGAAGGAAAATTATTAAGATACACACGTGAGTTATGTTTGAGAAGTTTCACATTAGATAATTGATATTGGAATTGATAAGTAAATATAGATTCAACTAAATATATTAATACGCTCAGATTTTTCTGGTGGAGATATTATACTTGTACTGCGTTCTTCCGACACATGTGATGTTGGCTATTGACTCCTTTCAAAGGGTAAAACAAAGGGAATCTGACAAACATGAATGCTGTCCCCATTGACTTTTAGTTAGGTTAATATGCCTATGATGTCCATTACTTATAACCCACCAATTCGATGAATTATTAAAAGAAATTGTTTCCAGATTTTTTTTAAAAAATATTGTTCCTACAAATAAAAAAGGAAAAATTACCCAAAAAAAATCTTAAATATATTGTAATTGTACTAATTCAGTCATAAATCTTTTTTTTTCAATTAAGTTTTAAATTTTTTGCATTTGTGCTAATTCATTCTATTTGGCTAATTTGGTCGAAAATCGGTGACATAGTGCTAGCGACGCTGACATGAAAATTATTAATGATATTTTAATGTTTTTCTTTCTTTTTAATAGTTGCTCTTATATTATTATTTTTTCTATTTTTTAGGGCCGGCAGGATACTGTCGGTTGAGGGCCTACATGCCCTCACAGGCCGCAACCCTCGCTGGATGCTCGACAAGGGCTCATGACCTTCACAAGTGGCCAGACAGGATCGGGACCCTTACCTAGTGACCTAAGAGGGTTGCAAGCCCTCTCCCAGTGGCCGTCAAACTCCTGTTAGCCCTAACAAAAAGAAAAGAAAAGAAAGAGACGGGAACAAAAATTACTTAAAAAATTTAAAAAAAATTGCCACTTCAGCACTAGCAATATCTTGTCCAATGTCCAACCTTCATCAGATGCTGGATAAGGGCCTACGACCCTTGTCAAGTGGCCGGCAAGGGCTCGCAAGCCTTCACCTGGTGGCCAGTGATCTCCTGCTGGTCCTAACAAAAATGAAAAGAAAAGAACATAACAAAAAGAGAAAAGACAAAAATTATTTAAAAATTAAAAATTATTATTAAAAATTATCACGCCAGTGTCGAACTCTAGACAAGGGCTCACGTCGCCAAGTGGCTAGCGAAGGCTCGTGAGCCCTCGCCCAATAGCCGGCGACCTCTTGCAAGCCCTAACAAAAAGAAAAGAAAAAGACAGGAAAAAAATTCTTTAAAAAATTTCAAAAAAAAAATATTATCAAAGATTGCTATGTCAGCGCGCGGCAGCACCATGTTAGCGATTTCCAATCAAATTAGCCAAATAGATTAAATTGGCACAAATGATATTTTCCGAGTATCAAATTGATATGAGTTGAAATGTATTTGAAGTGAATGATGCGATATTGCACCCCATCTATCGGGCAATTGCCATGAGTAAAAACTCTCTCCTACTGGAAGCATGGAAAAAGCCTCTAATCCACTCAAAATATCTCCATGGATCACGAGTTAAACCGAAATCGCTATAGTAGCATTCAAGTTACAATCGACATCATCTCCCTCTAAAGTTGAGGCCAAAAACTTCATGAAAGGGCGATTCAATCATACACAATCGATGCAATTCATCTGAAGGAAACTTCGTCTCCTATTTCCACTCATTAGACGCTTGCTGCCCTTGAAGCAGCTTATTAACAAAGCTCGACATGAAAATGTGACCACACGAGTAT
Organism: Psidium friedrichsthalianum; assembly: GCA_019149425.1. Taxonomy (NCBI): domain Eukaryota; kingdom Viridiplantae; phylum Streptophyta; class Magnoliopsida; order Myrtales; family Myrtaceae; genus Psidium; species Psidium friedrichsthalianum. Next base: position 29,821 of record JAGVVM010003438.1, read on the forward strand.
CTCACCAATTAAAACTCCAAAAGGACCCTTCTGCGCTGACCTAACCATCATACTCTTGAATACTCTTTAGTCATCACACTCGAGACGCTCTAATAACCATTCATCTCAATTAACTTCATAACCCAGGCATTTCGCGCGAAAACCACGCATAATTCGCAATGAAATTTCGTGTGAGCGGTATAAGAACCGTAGTGTGGATCTAGCCTTCATCCAACCATTGGAGCAAGAAGAAATCCAATCATGCAAAAACTATATGAAGCAGCTACAAGCAGCTGGACCCATCTTTAATTTTTTGCCCAATCGTTTGTTTTCACGGGAATGTACCTCTTCCAGACGTGTCCTCCTTCAAAAAGAACGATACAAACGTTTTAGCTGACGAGCGAGATAAACATCCATGTTCCCCCTTACCCAAAAAAAAACATCCATGTTCCTGCAAAGGCTTACACCCCTTGTGCAGATCGCAGTCCCCAGCCTATCTGCTTCCATTATCGCTTCGACCTCTTCCTATTTTCATTTTTTTTCAGTCATTTATTAAGCAACGATGGGGACAACGTCAACCACTCCTCTACACTATGCTACAACAAGGAAATATATTGCATTATTGTATGGGTCAAAGTATACAAATAAGGGTTCGAAGTAGACGCGCACCAACAATGTGATTGTCGAATTCCATTTCAAGGGGAAATGTAATAATGGAAACCACTTCATTAGAAGTCAAGTGGATGTGGCCAACTCGTGACCTGAGAGATCCACCACCGTCTTGTGAATGACAAGGGGGAATGGATGAGAGCGAGCCCATCATACTAACTCTGCCAAAATTTTGCACGTGGGTCCTAACGTGGTGCTCAAATTTCCACCAAACGCCCTCCATGATTTTGCACCATTTTGACTTGGAAGATCGAACACCTCACATGGGTCGTGGTCAAAACCGTCTCACGGGTTGAACCCGGAAGATACTTCAGCTAGTTTGATTTGATGCTACTACATACTGAATTTTGGCATCACTTTGATGGTAGGTCCACGGGCATTGCGGGTGCTACTTGCATCATCTTGGACAGGTTCCTAACGATTTGTTTTGCCTTCATTTATCGAAAGGAGTATGCTAAAGACATAGTTAAGATTGACTACGATCCTCTCTCTCTCTCTCTCTCTCTCTCTCTCTCTCTCTCTCTGTTCGAACGAGACAAAACTGGCTCCGATCAGTCTTTCCACGATGACAACGCATGCACCATAGTCGCACTTAAGTTGTCCACTTGTTTTTGAAATGCGCGTTATGGTAGCGACAGGTAAACTGGATGGAGTGCTCGGGAAGATCTCCATTCCCCATCGCCAAAAGAAACTTACGTACAAAGTGATTCTAGCTAATTTGCCTTCATAAGCCGGCACAATCTTGAATAATGGGGAAGTATAACAACTTGTACCAGGTTCTTATCTGGATGAGACTGTAAATTTATAATAGTGGTGACTTAGAAGTTCAGCCAAATATATTTTCAAGTATTATCAAACGGCTTTCAACTTGTTAAAAGTCTAAGCTTCATTCAACCTCACACGCTTGCCCATAGGCATCTAGGCATTATCACATTTGAATTCAACTAGACTAGACTGATGATTCAACTTGGACTTTTAAAGGTCCCCACACACTAAGCCTCTTGGAATAGGATAATTCATGCTTAGGTTCTACCTAGTTCTAACTTAAGGCCGCTAAACTAAACGATCTCTCTCTCTAGCTAGGAGTCTTTAGGCTTGAGCTTCAAAGACATTAAGGGCTTATTTGGTGACGCTCCTATTTCTTTGATTTTATTCTTTTGTTTTCGATAATAGAAAAAAGAACATAAATTTATTTGTTAACGTTAGTTACTTTTTCTGTTTTGGGAACAAACTAGTGGTCGGGGAACAGATTTGAAACAAAAACAAGAAGTAAAAAAAAAAAAAATCTATTTCTCTATTCTTGAGAATAGAATTAAAAAAAATCATTTGTGCTCAAAAATCGTTCTCGGGAAAAGAATTGTTACCAAACAAGCCCTAAGGCTTCATTTGTTTCACAAATTTTAAAAATAATCAATTGTATAGAGTGAAATAATTAGTAAATCACAAATGATAATATTATTGACAATAATTTATGTCTAAAAATTTTCATAGATTATGAAAAAATCGCTCATTTATTTTTATAATTGATATAAGCAATTATTTTTATCAATCATTTTTTGCAAAACAAATGGAGCAAAAGTAGAGAGTCTATTGCTCTCCAAATTTAGATGATGCATTGAGATGTGAAAAATGTTAGACTCACTAAGTATGATTTATAAAGTTGATTTACTAAATGGTGCATTAAAATGTAACAAACCCTTTTAAATAAGTGAACCATATTCAAGAACTCTTGACAAGTCCAACATAATGGACCACCCAAATCAAGAACCTGGTTCAGCCGAGTTGGTCTAATTCCTAAAGGCTTTGATTCAATTCCCGATTTCATAAATGACCGAACGCCCAAAAATGTCCTTTTATTTTATTTTATTTTATTTCTAAGTTTAAATGTAAACTCCTTCGTCTACCCTTCCGTACATCATATTTACATTGATGAGAAGAAGGATCACCATGCCTCAATTGGACAAAGAGGATGGGCGGGCCAAGTACTTATAGGAAGTCATTCTCTTTGTGAGAGATTAAAGAGAGAAGGACTTGCTATAGAGTATGACTTGCTATAGTTGTCATTCTCTCTTTAGTATCCCACGTTGACTAGGAGATGCAATGAGCGAGAATGACTTGCTATGAAAAGGTAGGAGTAACTCACTTATTTTAGTCTTCGACCTTTACATTGGACCACCTGAACCGGACAAAGATCGAGCCCTCCTAGTTCCAAGCACCCTTGGTCGGGTCTTTGAAACTAGGAATCAGACCATGCTCTCCCCAATTACTCACAAGACCAATCTTATAAATCTCACTTAGTAAGTCTAGCATTTTCCTTCGAGATATACGTTGTCCTGAGTGCGAGCTCTTTGTAATGGTGGCAAGCGGAAAATGGAAAAGTGAATTCATAAGCAAGAGCCCCATTTCCAAGAGGCCAACTTATTAAGTAGTGTGTTTGGCATGACAACGTCATTTTACATGCTAGCAAATTATAAAAGATGAGTTATTATTATTATATATTAATTTGACCCTACATGAAAGTCCAATTTCAAGTCCATAAAGAAAATAAAACTGAACAAATAAAAGTAAAAATCACGTGCAATTTTCATCTCTTGATTAAAAAAGAAAATAAAAGAAATAATAACATAAATAATTTATGTTATTATTTCTTTTATTTTCTTTTTTAAATCAAGAGATGAAAATTGCACGTGATTTTTACTTTTATTTGTTCAGTTTTATTTTTCTTTATGGACTTGAAATTGGACTTTCATGTAGGGTCAAATTAATATATAATAATAATAACTCATCTTTTATAATTGCTAGCATGTAAAATGACGTTGTCATGCCAAACACACTACTTAATAAGTTGGCCTCTTGGAAATGGGGCTCTTGCTTATGAATTCACTTTTCCATTTTCCGCTTGCCACCATTACAAAGAGCTCGCACTCAGGACAACGTATATCTCGAAGGAAAATGCTAGACTTACTAAGTGAGATTTATAAGATTGGTCTTGTGAGTAATTGGGGAGAGCATGGTCTGATTCCTAGTTTCAAAGACCCGACCAAGGGTGCTTGGAACTAGGAGGGCTCGATCTTTGTCCGGTTCAGGTGGTCCAATGTAAAGGTCGAAGACTAAAATAAGTGAGTTACTCCTACCTTTTCATAGCAAGTCATTCTCGCTCATTGCATCTCCTAGTCAACGTGGGATACTAAAGAGAGAATGACAACTATAGCAAGTCATACTCTATAGCAAGTCCTTCTCTCTTTAATCTCTCACAAAGAGAATGACTTCCTATAAGTACTTGGCCCGCCCATCCTCTTTGTCCAATTGAGGCATGGTGATCCTTCTTCTCATCAATGTAAATATGATGTACGGAAGGGTAGACGAAGGAGTTTACATTTAAACTTAGAAATAAAATAAAATAAAATAAAAGGACATTTTTGGGCGTTCGGTCATTTATGAAATCGGGAATTGAATCAAAGCCTTTAGGAATTAGACCAACTCGGCTGAACCAGGTTCTTGATTTGGGTGGTCCATTATGTTGGACTTGTCAAGAGTTCTTGAATATGGTTCACTTATTTAAAAGGGTTTGTTACATTTTAATGCACCATTTAGTAAATCAACTTTATAAATCATACTTAGTGAGTCTAACATTTTTCACATCTCAATGCATCATCTAAAATTTGGAGAGCAATAGACTCTCTACTTTGCTCCATTTGTTTTGCAAAAAATGATTGATAAAAATAATTGCTTATATCAATTATAAAAATAAATGAGCGATTTTTTCATAATCTATGAAAATTTTTAGACATAAATTATTGTCAATAATATTATCATTTGTGATTTACTAATTATTTCACTCTATACAATTGATTATTTTTAAAATTTGTGAAACAAATGAAGCCTTAGGGCTTGTTTGGTAACAATTCTTTTCCCGAGAACGATTTTGAGCACAAATGATTTTTTTTAATTCTATTCTCAAGAATAGAGAAATAGATTTTTTTTTTTACTTCTTGTTTTTGTTTCAAATCTGTTCCCCGACCACTAGTTTGTTCCCAAAAACAGAAAAAGTAACTAACGTTAACAAATAAATTTATGTTCTTTTTTCTATTATCGAAAACAAAAGAATAAAAATCAAAGAAATAGGAGCGTCACCAAATAAGCCCTTAATGTCTTTGAAGCTCAAGCCTAAAGACTCCTAGCTAGAGAGAGAGATCGTTTAGTTTAGCGGCCTTAAGTTAGAACTAGGTAGAACCTAAGCATGAATTATCCTATTCCAAGAGGCTTAGTGTGTGGGAGCCTTTAAAAGTCCAAGTTGAATCATCAGTCTAGTCTAGTTGAATTCAAATGTGATAATGCCTAGATGCCTATGGGCAAGCGTGTGAGGTTGAATGAAGCTTAGACTTTTAACAAGTTGAAAGCCGTTTGATAATACTTGAAAATATATTTGGCTGAACTTCTAAGTCACCACTATTATAAATTTACAGTCTCATCCAGATAAGAACCTGGTACAAGTTGTTATACTTCCCCATTATTCAAGATTGTGCGGCTTATGAAGGCAAATTAGCTAGAATCACTTTGTACGTAAGTTTCTTTTGGCGATGGGGAATGGAGATCTTCCCGAGCACTCCATCCAGTTTACCTGTCGCTACCATAACGCGCATTTCAAAAAACAAGTGGACAACTTAAGTGCGACTATGGTGCATGCGTTGTCATCGTGGGAAAGACTGATCGGAGCCAGTTTTGTCTCGTTCGAAACAGAGAGAGAGAGAGAGAGAGAGAGAGAGAGAGAGAGAGAGAGGATCGTAGTCAATCTTAACTATGTCTTTAGCATACTCCTTTCGATAAATGAAGGCAAAACAAATCGTTAGGAACCTGTCCAAGATGATGCAAGTAGCACCCGCAATGCCCGTGGACCTACCATCAAAGTGATGCCAAAATTCAGTATGTAGTAGCATCAAATCAAACTAGCTGAAGTATCTTCCGGGTTCAACCCGTGAGACGGTTTTGACCACGACCCATGTGAGGTGTTCGATCTTCCAAGTCAAAATGGTGCAAAATCATGGAGGGCGTTTGGTGGAAATTTGAGCACCACGTTAGGACCCACGTGCAAAATTTTGGCAGAGTTAGTATGATGGGCTCGCTCTCATCCATTCCCCCTTGTCATTCACAAGACGGTGGTGGATCTCTCAGGTCACGAGTTGGCCACATCCACTTGACTTCTAATGAAGTGGTTTCCATTATTACATTTCCCCTTGAAATGGAATTCGACAATCACATTGTTGGTGCGCGTCTACTTCGAACCCTTATTTGTATACTTTGACCCATACAATAATGCAATATATTTCCTTGTTGTAGCATAGTGTAGAGGAGTGGTTGACGTTGTCCCCATCGTTGCTTAATAAATGACTGAAAAAAAATGAAAAATAGGAAGAGGTCGAAGCGATAATGGAAGCAGATAGGCTGGGGACTGCGATCTGCACAAGGGGTGTAAGCCTTTGCAGGAACATGGATGTTTTTTTTGGGTAAGGGGGAACATGGATGTTTATCTCGCTCGTCAGCTAAAACGTTTGTATCGTTCTTTTTGAAGGAGGACACGTCTGGAAGAGGTACATTCCCGTGAAAACAAACGATTGGGCAAAAAATTAAAGATGGGTCCAGCTGCTTGTAGCTGCTTCATATAGTTTTTGCATGATTGGATTTCTTCTTGCTCCAATGGTTGGATGAAGGCTAGATCCACACTACGGTTCTTATACCGCTCACACGAAATTTCATTGCGAATTATGCGTGGTTTTCGCGCGAAATGCCTGGGTTATGAAGTTAATTGAGATGAATGGTTATTAGAGCGTCTCGAGTGTGATGACTAAAGAGTATTCAAGAGTATGATGGTTAGGTCAGCGCAGAAGGGTCCTTTTGGAGTTTTAATTGGTGAGATACTCGTGTGGTCACATTTTCATGTCGAGCTTTGTTAATAAGCTGCTTCAAGGGCAGCAAGCGTCTAATGAGTGGAAATAGGAGACGAAGTTTCCTTCAGATGAATTGCATCGATTGTGTATGATTGAATCGCCCTTTCATGAAGTTTTGGCCTCAACTTTAGAGGGAGATGATGTCGATTGTAACTTGAATGCTACTATAGCGATTTCGGTTTAACTCGTGATCCATGGAGATATTTTGAGTGGATTAGAGGCTTTTTCCATGCTTCCAGTAGGAGAGAGTTTTTACTCATGGCAATTGCCCGATAGATGGGGTGCAATATCGCATCATTCACTTCAAATACATTTCAACTCATATCAGTTTGATACTCGGAAAATATCATTTGTGCCAATTTAATCTATTTGGCTAATTTGATTGGAAATCGCTAACATGGTGCTGCCGCGCGCTGACATAGCAATCTTTGATAATATTTTTTTTTGAAATTTTTTAAAGAATTTTTTTCCTGTCTTTTTCTTTTCTTTTTGTTAGGGCTTGCAAGAGGTCGCCGGCTATTGGGCGAGGGCTCACGAGCCTTCGCTAGCCACTTGGCGACGTGAGCCCTTGTCTAGAGTTCGACACTGGCGTGATAATTTTTAATAATAATTTTTAATTTTTAAATAATTTTTGTCTTTTCTCTTTTTGTTATGTTCTTTTCTTTTCATTTTTGTTAGGACCAGCAGGAGATCACTGGCCACCAGGTGAAGGCTTGCGAGCCCTTGCCGGCCACTTGACAAGGGTCGTAGGCCCTTATCCAGCATCTGATGAAGGTTGGACATTGGACAAGATATTGCTAGTGCTGAAGTGGCAATTTTTTTTAAAATTTTTTAAGTAATTTTTGTTCCCGTCTCTTTCTTTTCTTTTCTTTTTGTTAGGGCTAACAGGAGTTTGACGGCCACTGGGAGAGGGCTTGCAACCCTCTTAGGTCACTAGGTAAGGGTCCCGATCCTGTCTGGCCACTTGTGAAGGTCATGAGCCCTTGTCGAGCATCCAGCGAGGGTTGCGGCCTGTGAGGGCATGTAGGCCCTCAACCGACAGTATCCTGCCGGCCCTAAAAAAATAGAAAAAATAATAATATAAGAGCAACTATTTAAAAAGAAAGAAAAAACATTAAAATATCATTAATAATTTTCATGTCAGCGTCGCTAGCACTATGTCACCGATTTCGACCAAATTAGCCAAATAGAATGAATTAGCACAAATGCAAAAAATTTAAAATTTAATTGACAAAAAAAAAGATTTATGACTGAATTAGTACAATTATAATATATTTAAGATTTTTTTTGGGTAATTTTTCCTTTTTATTTGTAGGAACAATATTTTTTTAAAAAAAATCTGGAAACAATTTCTTTTAATAATTCATCGAACTGGTGGGTTATAAGTAATGGATATCATAGGCATATTAACCTAACTAAAAGTCAATGGGGACAGCATTCATGTTTGTCAGATTCCCTTTGTTTTACCCTTTGAAAGGAGTCAATAGCCAACATCACATGTGTCGGAAGAACGCAGTACAAGTATAATATCTCCACCAGAAAAATCTGAGCGTATTAATATATTTAGTTGAATCTATATTTACTTATCAATTCCAATATCAATTATCTAATGTGAAACTTCTCAAACATAACTCACGTGTGTATCTTAATAATTTTCCTTCACATGTGAGCTCAATATTAGATTTCCTCTCCTTAATTCAGGTATCATTCTACATCAACTTATCTCAACTTGAAAATCTCCAAAACGCACCTTTATCATTGGTCTTTTCTCGAGACCGAACGATAGAGCCTGCCATTGGAACCGCGTCGCCACATCACAACGCCCATCGTCGAAAAATCGCATTGGTCACTAATTTTTTTTTCATTGAAATATTTAACAAACAACGAAACAAATTCTCACCAATCTGCCATTGGCACTAATATTATTCATTGGGAGCGCATTAGTCCGATATCTTCATCTGAAGAGATCATCAAGAAGAAGTCCTAATCCAATTTCATTAACATCTTCAATTAGACTCATATTTACTCAAAAGCTTAATTGAATGGGTTATGAGTTAATTATGATATGTTAACCACTCCACATCATGTCAATCATCCAACGTAGTGCGTTTTTAATACAAATCCCATGTGCATCTTAACGACGTAAATCATCCAATCATTAGGCAATTATTCAATTTTGAACATATGAAGTTATGGAAAATAATTACTCAAAGTATAGAAGATGTCCAATCTTCCTTGACGAGAAACATCAATGCCAGATTTTTCACTCTCTTTCTCGATCCATTTGAAAGAAAGGTTCCCAAGAGGATAGGGCATATGGCTTCCGCAAGCTGCTTTTAGTACGCTTGACAGATTGGACAGGAGCAACAGAACGATTGCTTCGAGCTGTCGCGAAGTCGTGATTTTCAAGCTCCCTACAGGTGGAGATTTTTTCAACAAAAGCTGTTGATTCTAAGCTGTTCATTCCATGACTTTTCAGCAAATTAGCGAATAAAAAAATATATTGCAGATGCATGTTTATTCGCGTTCACGTGCCCTTGGGTTCCGCGATGAAGACCCATGCAAGATATGAGTAGTAGTTTAGTCAGCTTTGATAAAGGGTAATCACAAAAAGAGGGGCACAATATCCTTAAAAAAATCTCTAATCGTAACTCTTATTTCAATTTTATTTTTGTCAAGTAAAAATTCTCGACTTTATATTCAATCTCAATTTTACCATAAATGATTTCATATCTCATAAAAAATCATCAACTTTAGGTCTAATATAAATCCTATCCAGTATCTTTTTTTTTTGTGTCTCGTAAAAAAGTTCAGCTTTAGGTTCAGTTTCAATTTTTCTCTAATTATTTTTTTCCTAAAAGATCACTAATGTTTACTTGAGTCTCAAGTTCGCCTTCATCAATCCTCAATCAAAATTGCATTTAGTGATTTTGCGCTCGACCTTCAATATATTGTGTTTGGAAAAGTTTCATCTCTAGTGGCCAGAGAGCTTGCGCTCAGGACGTTGGAATAGCTCGTGCTTGAGAGTTTCCATTTCTCAGTGTCAACAAGAAATTTTGGACAGAAGATTCATTTGTGATTTTTTTACGTGACTACAAAAATTTTAAGATGAAATTGAGACTGTATGACAAAACAGGATAAGACCCAAGTTAAAGATCCTTCCTGGGACAAAAAAAAGAAAAAGAAAAAGAGCAGAACTGAAACTTGACTTGAAATTGGAGAGTTTTACGAGACAAAAGATCGAATCGACGGAAGAGCTAAAAGTTAAAGGTTTTTTGGATTATCAAGTTCAAAAAGAGGACCTTGAAAACCTTCTCATAAATGGAATCAATCATCATCACCTAAAGCCGCTGCACATTTGCAGGTGTTTCTTTCCCCTCTTTGTCCTTGCTTAAGATGAAAGCTTGAAGGTCCCTTAGACGTAATGATCGCTATCATCTTTACAGAACCCAAAGATTTGACAAACGAAGCAGCGGAGGGAGCGGCTGCTTGCTGTTCTTGTCGTCTGTCTTTGAATCTTTTTCCGTGAATCTTTCGCACTTTTTTTTCTGTCTGATTCGTTGTCTGTTGTTCATTCACCGCCTGTGGATTTTGAATGCGAAAGGGACTTGCAAATGCATGTTTGCTTTTCGTGATTGATTTTTAACAGGAGGCAGCGATATCTTGATTCTTGAACATTGCAAGCGACCTTTCGTTTGAGCAAGCTCCGCAGCATAATCTCGAACATCTTCTTTTCGTGGTTTTCGAGCGAAACTGCAAAGCATTTCTTGCAACTTAGCTAAGCTATAACGAATCCATTAATTTGCTTTGGAGCATTAAAAAAAAAAAACCCTTCATTTCACCCTCCTGATTAACCCTCGGACATTAAAATGTTACATTGTGAAACCGCCCTTAACTCGTATCATATTACAATGGCTAATTGATCCTGAACCGCTTTTGATATTTCTTTCTTAACAAGTCCAACGAAAGCGACATTTTGAAACTAAGAGATAATGACACAAATAGTCCTTAAAGTTTGATTTAATATTCAATGTCGTCCTTGAAGTTTTAATTTGTTTAATGCAATCTCTGAACTTTTGGTAAATGTTCAATCT